>JAYJMB010088452.1:0-19423 GCA_036873735.1 Pouteria campechiana | reverse complement strand
GTATTAGGTGCAAAAGATGAAGTATTAGGAGAATAAAATATGGCATTTTGCATTCTCATCACACCTAGAAAAAGGAAACATTCGTATAAGAAGCAAACAGTTTAAGTGATGAACGATCTATTCAAAATAATGTAGTGTATTCTATTTTGTTGAGCAGTCTAGATTCTTAATTGTATACTATTTTATAGTAAAAAGGAATTGTACTAATTAAATTGATGCATAAATTTTACATCTATTTGATTATGCTAATGAAGAAAAAGTGCAAGAAATCTCAAAGTGCATATAGCTTGAACGTGGCTTCGTCCAAAATCTCAGACAATCCAAAAGACAAGTAAAATTCAAAAATAGATGCTTTGTTTGAAATTAACTTTAGAAAAATTCAAAGATAAAGCAGATCCTTCTTCTAAAAATTTAGAAAAGACATAGAACAAAGAGAAAACTCAAAGAAAGAAAAAGGGGTTTCAGATGAATGCAAAATCATGTCAACGTTCTTCATCTGAAATCTATCCTTGAATAATCGAAAGCAGTGATGGTTCTAAATAGAAAGTGTTGAAATGACGAATCAAGCTTGATAATTTTAGTTATTAGCTCAACTACAAAATCTACAAGGAAGCAATAAAAGAGATAAGTTGTCCAACTTGATAAATTTATTTAATGAATGGAATCTATGCCTGACTTGTTTACATACTTTGTTTATCTCTGAAAGTGACTACCTTGAATGTGAATATGTGTGAATTCATTGTTTGAGCATAAATCACATCATGAGGAAATTCAAATAATAGTCTGTTTCATCCCAAGCCACTTTCTGCATCATTTGAAATTTCTGCATCATCTACAACAGTTTTAGTATTTTGATCATAACTCTCTCATATAGACTCGGAATTAAGCCATTCTTAATTTTTTTGAAAGATAATTCTAAGGTATACAACTTTTATGTTAAACACTTTTTAAAAATCAGCCTCTATCTATCCACGAATCACCTCAAAGTGACAACTTTTTGACAAAATGAAATTTCAAACTAAGTTTCAACTACTAGAGATAGTTACAATGTTTTATCTATAAATTTCTCATATAAAATTAGAATCAAGTGATTCTTAATGCATTAGAAAGATAAGAATAAAGGATATAACTTTCATGTTGAACACATTTTCCAAATATAACTCCATGAGTACCATAATTTGCCAAAAAGCAACACCTTGTTTTGTAATCTTTAGTTTCTCTTTTTACAGCCTTTGATATCTGAAACAGAAATAATACTCTCATAAGTGCTTATTATATATGAAATGGTGTGTTTGTAATACTTAAAATGATTTTTTCATCATCATAATTAAATGAAAAACATTAAACAATTATAAGGGGTAGAATAAGTTAGAAACTAAAAATTAAAAAACTCTAGGAATAATTATTTCCTAGTGAGCTTCTTAAAAAAATTACAAAATGAGAAATCATGAAAATTAGGTGTTGGATCTCAGGAATCAAGATGAAGAAAGTTGGAAATGTTCAATTCCAAAGTAAGTGATCAGACCTTAAAAAGGCATGCCATTAAATATGAAAGGCTAGGAATCAATGCAATACATATATGATGAGTCTATATTGTGGTCTATAGCAAAAAATTCCTTAGTGAGCAAATCCTATGTTGAAAACTAAGATATAGTTCTTTAGAAGATTTGTTCAATTAATGAGGTGCATAAATTATTATATGAATAAGATCTACAAAAGCACATATTAAGCATACAAGGGCATACAAAAGGTTTATGAATTTCTAAAGATAACTGAATGAGTATGGTCTAAGTTAGCATGAAAAGTGATATGTATTTCAGATTGCCCCGCTCTCTACAAGTTTCATAATGAGATGCCTTACAAGTAGAAATAATGATATTTCTTGCAAATCTAATCTTAGATGAATTAAAGAAGCATTTTCATGAAACACTGTTGGATCAAGCACTGAAATTTAATTGCTTTTGATGAACTAAAGTTTAGAATGATAAAGATGAACACTCCCGAAGATATTTATGAAAAGTTGATACATTTGAGAAGTTACTGATTTTAAGCATGTGAGTTCAAGGAACTTGAGAAAGCCTAACAAATGTTGCAATTCACATGTATATCATATGAAGGTGTGCTATGTAAAAAACTGAGAAATATTGAGCACCTTTCTTTGGAGATTTTGATAAAGATTGCCTTAATAGTTATATCTCCCAGTCTACCATCTTAAAGGAACTTAAGAGACTTTGGTTGTGCAGAGGTTACTTAGTAATCAAAATGATAGAAATCTCATTCTGAATCATGAGATGCTCAACTTAAAAACATATAGGAACCACAAACAAATGAGAAAAACAAACACAGCAACTAGGATCATGCATTCTTATATTATAACTATTAAATAACTAAAATGATGTGTGATTGTTCTTGGAAAATGTGGTGAAGTTTGTTATGTAATCTCTTTATAAGATATGATGAATGAAACTATTTTGAAATAATATGAATATCAATTTGGTGCCCTTTGTGTCTAAATGAGAATTATGATTTTGATGTATCCTTGAAATAATATATGATTTGATGTATACTTGAATGTCATTTACATTTCTTTAAAGCTTATTATGACATGAATTTGTTCATTATATTGATGAAAAATTATCATATCTCATGTTCATAGTTATGCTTTGTATGAGACCAAGCAAGATCCATATGTAGTTATGAACCCTTTAGGAACCCAACAACACAAGGGGAGAAATATGTAGATTTGTGAGTCGTGACCTTAGTAAAAACAGGGGGAGAGTTTGGAATAAAAGAAGAATTTGAAGAGAAGAGCATATTGATGAAAGCATTCTATATTGATTCTTCCTCATGCTCATAATTGTGGTTATTTGTTCTCTCTTTGAGAAATTAAGGGGGAGACATGCCCCATCCTCAAGTCCTTTTTGTTTCTAACAAAAAGGGGGAGATGAATGAAGAAAGACTTGTGATGGACAGATAGAAAATGACATGTCATGATATTTATCTAGGAGAAGAATAGAATCATATATGTCATGACCTATTTATATGTCAAAGTATTAAACTCCATAGGATTACACAATCTAATTAGATAAGGGGAGTTTGCTATTGGCTCATTAGCATGTCCTTTAAATGTCACAAGTCTTCAAGTTTTGTTATCATCAAAAAGCAGGAGAATGTTGGGATTATTGTATAATTTTGATGACAACAAAACTTGTCTTATGACTTGATCCATGCTAATGATGATTATAGTATATTAAGCTTTGAATGCATGGTTCTTGACCCTTGAAGGATTTCAGCAGGTTTAGCTTAGATCAGTAAATGCTCTCAAGAGGGTTTTGAATGCTAGTATAGGAAGCTTAAAATGCAAAAAAATATGGTTGAAATGTATGCATTTCTTAGGAATATCATTTGTGCAAGCATATACATCTTGATATAGGTCTAGAAGGGAAGTCATCTTGATCCATGCTGTTTTCAATCTTATTTATTATGCCATGGATCATATGCTAAATGTACCTTAAAGAGACATCTTTTTGAATAAAAAAGAATGAGTACCTAAATGAGCTTATAGATGCAAAATCATGATTAAAAGTACATATCCATGCTTTACAACTTATGTTAATTTTATATGTATAATTATATTGTGATTTACAATGAAAAATGTCAAGCTAACAATCTGGTAAAAGTGTAAAAATTTTCAAGTTGCAAGACTTAAGAAAAATGACAACAGAAAATATATTCCATGGCATCAAGGCTTGGGCAAGTAAAGAAGCAAAAGATAAAGTATCGTAATAGACAAAGCATAAATGAAAAGGACTTGGTTATCTCCATATGTCTATTAAAGTGAAAGGTTATATCTGACGAATGCAAGACAATATGCATACAATAAACTTTATCTATTATAAGTAAGCCACAGTTGAGCCAATGGTCGTTTGATAAGAATAGACAAAGGCGGAAGGAGCAAATATCTTCTAGTAGAACAAAAACTTTGTCTGTCATCAATAGACAAAGCAAAGAAGTAAGAATCGTATGGCAAAGCAGAGACTTTGTCTATCACAAATGAGCCAATGATTGTCTGCTATTGATAGACAAAGTGGAAGAAGCAAGGACCATCTAGTAGAGCAAAGAATTCATCAGTGATTATTTGCTATTAACAGACAAAGCGGAGAAATCTTTCATCAGATGAAGGCATGAAGAAAACCCGTCTGCGATCCAACATTTTATCTGTTACTTACAATAGACAAACCCAATAGACAAAGTGCTAAAGCAACAAGACATCCATGCCTCTATGAGTAATAGACAAATCACAAGACAAAGAAATTGAATGGTTGATTTGTCTAGCAGCAATAGAAAGGATGATTTGTCTACCACTTATGAAAGACAAAGACCAAGGAACTTTATCTTATGGACAGTTGGACAGATACTTCATCTATTATAACTAAAAGATAAATAATGGTTAGAGTGAATCATTGGTCTTTGCCCAACATTAATAATGATCTTCCTATATTGATGAAAGAGGCTGCTATTACATTAATACCTTGACCAGAGCTTATTGAGAAACTAATAATCATCTTCTCTAAGGTTAGTGCAGCAGGCATTCCAGCATACAAGGATTAAGCAAAAGTCAAAGGATTCAAAATACACTAATCAGAACGGTCTTCTACATTAATGCTGCTTATCTACCTTTGCTCTCTGCATTCAATGAAACCCATCTTCTCCAACGGTCAACCTTTTGAGAAAAGCTATTTAAGGAGATGTGTTGAGACAATTCAAAAAGTGAAGGAGTTGAAGAAGAAAAAGGAGCTGACCCTAACACCTTCCACAAATCTTTGCATGCCTAGGCCAAGAGCCTTAACCTTTAAATATCATTTTAGAGCTTCATTTTGTTTATCCATTCAAGGCCTACTTCTTGAATATATCCAAGGGAGATCTTATGTGCTACAAGGAGTTACTTAAAGATCAAGTTCTTCCAGGATCATCAAGGAGCTTGAAGGTTCTAAATGATAAAGGTGAATCAACCAATAAGAAACCCATTCAAGTCCTTCAACTATTTTCAATCCAAAAGCTGCTAAGAACGCCACATCAACGCTACATCAAGGGAGTTTAAAATCACTATAATATGCTTAATGTGTTATCATTTTATTTATGCTTTAACAATGTGTACTCATCATCCTAGACAGAGGTATATTCATGTACACAAAATACCTGCAAAGGTAGAGTTTCTGGTTAGCTCGTGAAATCAGAGTTATGCCCCCTAGAGCTGGAATCTGAAAGAGTGTTGGGAACAACATTGTACTCTCCTTGGACCTAGAATCCAAAAGAGTATTAGGGAAACTTGTTTACACCTTCTAGAGCTGGAATATAGAAGAGTGTCGAGGATACTATTGTATTTCCATTATATAGGGTATAGTGGAACCCAAGATACAATAAATATGTGCTCTTGGAAGAGTGTATGTAGAGATAGGATTCCCAAACCACTATAAAAATTTTGTTGTTTGTGAATGCTTGTTTATTTGTTTACTTACTCTATCTTTCATGCACTTTACGGTTTTATCATTTACTTTAAATCACATCACACACAAGCATGTAAAGAGGGATATGGTCTAACTGGGCTTGAGCAATGAATTTTTACATACCAAATTTACCCATCCCTTCTTAGGTTAAGCCAAACTTTAGGAACCAATAGTAACTAGTAGACAAAGCAGAAGCATCAGATGAATAAGTAGACAATTAACAGATGAAGTCCTACGGGGATTTGTTATAGTAATTTGCTACAGTAATGACGCTATAGTAACTCTGCTATAGTGCAACAGACAAAGTGGTGTTGTGCTATAGTAATGCTGCTACAGTAACCAATAGATAGATATTCGTCTGCTACTGACTCCAAACAAATTGGAGCTACAATGATCTGCTATAGTAATGTGCTACAGTAACTTGCTATAGTAAAAAATCATTATCTTCAAATATGTTAGAGATTTAATGCTTTGTAAAAAGCTTTTGACTTTAGTACAATCATCTCCTTTTTGGTTAAGAATGAGGTTGCAGACTTCCCAACAAATTAAGAGTCAATCAGAAGATAATGCATTCCAACAGGAGAAAACCTCAACGTTCTTCTACATTAATGCTTCTCATCTATCTCGGTTCTCTGCATTCAATGGAACCCATCTTCTCCAACAGTCAGATTTTTGAGAAGAGCTATTTAAGAAGATATGGTAGGATGTTTCAAAAAAGGAACGAGTTGAAGAAGAAAATGGGATTGAAACTAACATCCACCACAAATCTTCGCATCCCTAAGCCAAGAGCTTTAACCTTCAAATATCACTCAAGAGCTTCATTTTGTTTATCCATTCAAGACCTACTTCTTCAATATATCCAAGGGAGATCTTATGTGCTATAAGGAGTTACTCAAAGATCAAGTTCTTCCAAAGGATCATCAAGGAGCATGAAGGTTCTAAATGACAAAGGTGAATTAACTAACAAGAAACCCATTCAAGTCTCCCAAGTGTTTTTACTCCAAGTTCTACAAAGGTCAGAGAGACTGAATGCCACATCAACAATACATCAATGGAGTTCGAAATCATTGTAATGTATTTATTTTTTTATCATTTGTATTTGCGCTTTAACTGTGTGTACTTATCGGCCTAGTGAGAGGCATATTCATGCACATAAAATATCTGCAAAGGTAGAGTTTCTGGTTAGCTCATGAAACCAAAGTTATGCCCCCTAGAGCTAGAATCTAGAAGAGTGTCGAAGACACTAGTTTATGCCCTCTAGAGCTAGAATCCAGAAGAGTGTCAGGGACACTTGTTTACACCCACTAGAGCTAGAATCTAGAAGAGTGTCGAGCATACTAATTTATGCCCCCTGGAGCTGGAATCCAGAAGAGTATTAGGAATAATTGTTTATGCCCCCTAGAGCTGGAATCTAGAAGAGTGTTGAGGACACTAGTTTATGCCCGTTGGAGCTGGAATCCAAAAGAGTATCGAGGACGCTTGTTTATGCCCCCTAGAGTTGGAATCTAGAAGAGTGTTGGGGACACTATTGTATTTTCATTGTACGGGGTAGAGTGGAACCCAAGGTACAATTAGTATGTGCTCTTGAAAGAGTGGATGTAGGGACGGGGTTCCCAAACTACTATGAAAATTGTGTTACTTCTGTGTGCTGATTGTGATTGCTTTATTCTCCTTGCACCTTACTACTTTATTACTTATTTTATATTACACAACAAATAAGCACAAAAAGAGAGAAAATCTTATAGGGGTTGAGCAAGAAATTTTTATAAATCCAATTTATCCCTCACCTCTTGGGTTAAGCCACCCTACGAGAACCAACACCTTAGTCTAATTTGCTATAGATTCCTTATACGCATTAATCATAGTGAATCATTCATTTCTTTTGAAATCTTTGAATGCTTAGCATGAATTTAGGAGACTAAGTATGCATGGCTCAATTTTGATTGTAGAATGCATTGTAATTATATTGAGACAAGCATTAGATGAGATTAAAGAAAAATATAAATAAAAACTCATTGTTTATAGGGGGGATTACATCTCTATGAAAAGGAAAGAAAACAAGTTTGGGGGTGTGATTGTAATACAACCCAAGCAATAGTGGGGATCACATCTCTATGATTCAAAATGAAAACAAGTTTGGGAGTGTGATAGTAATATAGCCCAAGTAATAGTGGGGATCACATTCAAAATAAAAGAAAAATAAAAATAAAAATACGAGGAATGTGATAGTAATAGAGCTCACAAAAATATTAAATGCTCATCTAAAAGTTGTCTCTTTGGTTTAATTTGCAAATTCTCAAGGTTGTATTGAATATGTACTACTTAGTTGCTTAAATGAATGTAAATATGAAATGACGTAGATTAAAATGGCTATAATTTTTGCACATGCACATGGAATCTAAGGTGGAAAGAAAAAGGCTCAGGTTAAAAATTGAAAGACATATGTGTAATGTCTAAGGCATTAAAATGTGGAAAGTGTTGAAGTATAATGATATGAATTTAGCAAAAATTTTGAAATTATTAGGCCATGATTTAAGTGTAAGCTTATGAGAACATAAAGCTAAATATGACATAGGTGTCACTTGTACCCAATTTTTGGCATATTTGGTGAATGAATTAGGAAAAGTGTCCAACTGGAAAGATGTAACTTTTTAAATTTATCTTACAATGAATCAAGAATCATATAAATCAGATATCCTATGAAGAAGTTATAGCCAAAATACTATGGCTGTCTCTAGAGTTTTAAATTGGGTTAAAACAAAAGGCATCACTTTGTAAGAAAATTTATCATATTTTTAGACTGAATTAGAAAATATGATTAACATAAAAGTTATATATATTGAAATTATCTTCATAAAGAATCAAGAATCACTCAATTTACATGAGAGACATATGGCCAATTTACAAAAACTGCTCAAGGTTGGCAGCGAGTTAGTACCGCAATACTGATTCAAAATGGGATTTTGGGCAGTGAGTTAGTGTCGTGGCACTGTGCTGCAACATTGGATGTTTGTGTTGTGTTGGACCACTAAAAAACATAATTTTTAAGGGCTACTAAGCCTCTTTCTTCCCCATTTTTCTTCCTACCCTATTTTCCCATGCCCCTAACCTTAAAAACCCATCATTTTAGACATGGTTTTTGAGTGATTTGAGCTAGGAAATCTTGGTATTTTCATGGAAAATCATGAGACTAGGGATTAAACTCCCATTTTCTCACTGATTGAGCATGGTCTCATGAGTTAAAACCCTAGTGATTGTGAGTCATGGAGGAATTTGGAGTTTTTGAGATGGAAATGCATGGAAAGTGAAGGCTAAGTGCTGACTCTCGTGCAAGTATACATGATCACAAGTAATATAGATGAGGTAAGTTGAGTATCGTTCCCACAAGGAAGTAGATTGTTATACACTAAGTACCAAACTTGTATCAAATCAGTAATATTTGATTGAATGACATTTAGTAGATGATATAAAAACAAAATTTGAAAAAACAATGAAGTTGACAAATTATAACATCAAAAGAACAAATATCAATGGATGAAATATCTAGGAATTCAACTTCACCTAGAAAATCCACTTGTATTGATAAATTGCATTGAGTAAATCATCATTCCTCTCATTATCAATCGGATGCACTAAAGTATTTACCACCCTTTCTCAAGTGTTATGATAGGTGTGCCTATTAAAGTGATTTACTATGTCTCCATGCAAATCCAAATTAATAAACCCATTTAGATTAAGCATCCAAGTATAATATATGCGCTCGTCAGGTCATATTCACACTGATTGCACATATACAATGGCTATCTTTAGACTTCATTGCATCATATGTTCTTCAATTCAAGAGTCTATTCCTAATTCACCTCTCTCGAGTATAAATTAAGAATCTCAGTTCATGCACATGGTAGCTAAGCACATACACACATTAAGCTTAAAAAAGAAGAAACAATGAGGAAGAAGATAATTTAACTAAAAATTCAAACATCAACACAAGCTTCATTCCTAGGATTCTTTTAATCCTAGATAACTAAAATTTAAAAAATCATATTTGAATTAAAACCAACTAAATAATTGACAAACATCATCATAATCCAATACTGAATGTTGATTCAAAAATAAAAGATAAATTAGAAAGAAAATAGAATATTTAGGTTGCAATGGCCTTCTCTAATGATCTTCTTGCTCTAAACTCTTCTCCTTGTCCAACTCTCTGTTTATGCTCCACTCTCCTCCCCGTTCTAAACCCCTGAGTGTCCTTAAATAACCCAAGCAACTGGTTCTTAATAGAATTTCTCCACGAATTGTAATTCCTTTATGCACCAAAATCATCTTCTAAAAATAACTCTTTATTTTCTACTTGCTAAGATTGTTTCCATATATAAGAAAAGTTTCAACAATAAATAGTATTATTGTGCCATTGATTTCCAAATATACCTTTCATAAATTGCAACAACTTCTAAAAATTTCAGCAACGTATGTAAAGGAAATTGCTTCAAAAATATCTCCGATGACTGTAATTATTGATCATTGTGAGACTTCATTGATAAAAATATATTGTTGATCATAGTTTGGACAGCAACATCTGATGCGTGGAAGAATAACTAAATTTGTGTACTCCCAATTCCAAGCTTTGATTTCAAACTTTGTTTCTTGTTAGGTTGCTTTAGAGGCTGAAAATTGAGAAGAAATTTGAATTCTTGTTTTGGAGTTCTCTGAAATGAACTTTGAAGAAAAAATTATTGCTTCGGAGATTTTTGTTCTACTTTGGAGTGCTTTGAAGTGAACTTGGGGGAAAAAATCATTGCTTTAGACATTTTTTTTCTGCTTCGGAGTTCTCTAAAGTTAACTTTGGAGGAAAAATAGTTGCTTCGGAGTTCTCTAAAGTAAACTTTGGAGAAAAAATCGTTACTTCAGAGATTTTTGTTCTGCTTCAGAGTTCTCTGAAGTGAGCTTTGGAGAAAAAATAGTTGCTTCGGAGTTCTCTAAAGTGAACTGCGGAGAATAAATCATTGCTTCAGAGATTTTTGTTCTGGTTTGGATATTTTTGTTCTACTTTGGAGTTCTCTGAAGTAAACTTTAGAGAAAAAATCATTGCTTTATAGATTTTTTTATTCTGCTTTAGAGTTCTCTGAAGTGAACTTTGGAGAAAAAAATCTGCTTCGGAGTTTTTGATGTTCCAGAGTAGTTTTAGTATAATTAGGATAACCTTCTCATATGAACTCTAAATTGAGTGATTTTTATTGGGTTAGATAGATAATTTCAATATCTACAATTTCTTGTTAATCACTTTTCTTGATTCTACTTGTATTTTGAGTCCTGGGCTTTCAAAGTACTGCCTTTTGTGTTGGTGAACTTCGGAGTGAAAATTTTGCTTCAGAGACTTCTAGAGAGAGTACCACTATTTTGATCATAACTTTCTTGTACAAACTCAAAAATTCTCTATTCTTTTCAATTTGATAGATAATTTAAAGTTCTACAACTTTTATGTTGATTACTTTGTTTGAACCATCTATATTCTATGAGTTATGAGCCTTCAAAGTGATGCCTTTTGTTAAATGAAGTAACAAACAAATGTAAAGCTTTACAGATAGTTGCACTATTTTAACTATAACTTTCTCATATAAATTCATAATCATATGATTTGTGTTGCATTGGAAAGATAAAAATAAATGCTAAAACTTTCATGTTGAATAGAGTTCCCAAATATGCCTCCATAAGTCCTAAAAATTTCTTTAAAGTAACATCTTTTCTAATCTTTAGTTTTATTTTACATATCAATAAAACAAACTCTGTTAAGTGCAATATCCACTGAAAAACATTAAAAGAAGATCTTAAACATGTTAATTTAGATATAAAAAATATGATATATTAGGAGCTTATTACTAAGTTTGGAAATCAAGCTAATTACACTTCTTTTCCATTTAGTTTTATTTTCTACATGCTAGGGTTTAAAACCCCATTTTGTGAACAGTGGAAATTGGGGGTTTTGCATGAAATTTTGTATTTGATTCATGGGGAAAACAAGCAATCTATGATTTATGATGGGTTTACAAAGATTTAAGCTTGGAAAATTATGATTTTGGGTTAATTTCATCAATGAACAGTGATCCTAAGATAAATTTGATATCGATTCATGCTAATTGATGGGGGAATAGGTTATTAACTGATTTTGATACATTTGGCATGATTTTGGGTTGATAAAATATGATTTTTTGTGGTCCCTTGTTATGAAAAATAATCATGTGTATGCTTGATTTAACTAAGTTATAGGCATAATTATCATGTTATTAAGATAAATTTAATGTTGAATATGCTATGGGTTCATGATGTATAATTGGGAGTGAATGCCTTAATTTATGTTAATATAGAAATTCCCAATTGGAGATACCTTCAATGTGTTTGATGAAATATTTCAATAAGAAACTATATGTAACTAAGTAATCTTATTATAATTTGGGACTGGCTATGAATGATATTTGAGTAGTGTAGTTCACTGATTTGATAAACTTCCATTATATAGATTGAATTATGATATACATGTAGGATCCTTTGGTATGTGGATGCGAAGTCAAGCTTAAAGGGATGTGGATTTATGAAATGGATCTTCACACAAGGTAGGTGGGCTTGGTCTATCAAATGCATGGATGAGGATATGGTATATCCCGTTGCTTGTTTTCAGGCATATATATTTTGTTTAGGGATTGTGAATATCCCATATTGTTCTCATGATTGATATTTATGATATGTTATGAATACATGACTATTAGGGATAACAAGAATCCCTTGAATTACAAAGGTTGGCAATTATGCTGAAGATTGGGGATAGAGCATATCCCAAGGATTTATGCATAATGGTAATTATTCTTGTGTATGTCTAAAAGTTGGGATAGAGATTATCACGTAATTGTATAGGAATTAATGATTGATGGGGATAGGGATATCCCACACCTATTTTTATATTCTAAATGCAATGCATAGAATTGACAAAATGTTTCTTATGTCTCAAATGGGATCATAAGTATCCCAATAACTGCTTATGAGAGTTATGGAATGGGAAGCATTCCAGTTAAGATATAAGGTGGATGACATAGTTAGGAAACTGTGCGTGAATGGCATAATTATAATATGAGAGGCTAGTATGACCTAGAACTAATATATTAGACTTAGATGGAATGGATGTGAGGTTATATGCCTGAATGGCATGGAACATTGGATTAGAAAATGAGAACTTGAGTCTCATGGTAGGATTACGTGATTTGCCTATAAGATTTATTAGCTTAATGAGGTTGAATGCCTCCTAACTATATGGATGTGTGATTACTTGTTATATTTAATACATGTTCTAGGTCAAAACATGTGGCTTATGATTAATCATTATTTTTTATTTCTGTCTACTTACTAAGTTGCCCGGACTCACACCTTCTTATGTTAAATTTTTAGCTGACAGGCCAAGTGAAGACACCCAACTGAGATTGGGACTGGCAAGTAAAAGTAGAAAACTTTTGATGGTATGCTAATATGTAGGGATTTGGGTCCCATAATATTTTTTTATAATGATTTAATTGTATAAGTTCAAGATGTATTGTTATAATTGTAGATTAAAATGATTCAAATGATGTATGGCATGTCATAGTAATTCATTTAAGTATGATATTGTGAATGGATTGGTATAAATCTAGGGTTGAACATTGCCATCATGATCCTATTCTAATCTTGGACGGAGCTATGAGTATAGGTGTGCGATTGTTTTAGATATAAATGTTGTTTTATATTATAGTTGTTGTTACTTGATTAAAGAATTATAAATTTTATTTGAATTTTCATTTGTATATCAAGTTTAAATACACATATTTAAGGGCAAACTCTACCGAATATTAGGCAAGATATTTCCTTTAAAATTAAAAAATTGTGAGAATATGAAAATATTTCCCTTAAGAAGAAGGAAAATGGTAGCATTCTGCATCGACCCCGATATGGCGTGGTCAAAACGCATAGGGTGGGGGTGCGGGGTGTTATAATTTGTGGTATCTTAAAAGTTCGTCTTAACTCTGCTTATTTTATGGAGGTTTTTGATTAATGACTGAGATTAATGTTCATTATGTTCTTTATGAGTTTGTGTGTTGTTACTATGTTATAGTTATGTCCTTTGTATTTTTGTGTTTCTATTTTGCTTGAGGAAGAGCAAATAAGTAAGTCTGGAGGTATTTGATGAGTGAATTTCATTCACTTACATTACACATGTTTAAGCCTAATTATTTGTAACTCATTTCTTTAAGATGAATTTTATATTTATTTGTTGGATTTTCTAGGTGTCTTGAATATGGAAAAGAAGAGAAAATGGAAGGAAAAGAAGAAGCTAAAAGGATGGAAAAGAAAATAGCGGCAAAAGGAGTGAAAAATTGAAGTGCAAAGGAGATAGCCAGTCGATGTCGCTGGCCCCCACCTAGTGCCGCTGGTGCCAGCATCGTCAACAACCACTAGCCAGGCAACAAGCCAGTGCCAGCGGCAAATTAATATTTTTTGTGAATTTTCCACATTGTGTAGAGAATGGGTTTGTAAGAAAAATGTTAAGGTTTTCCAGGGATTCTTCTCACTTCCATTTGGATAGTTATCTTAGAGGTTTTTAGGTCGAATTCTAGGAGTTTTTCTAGTGGAGAAGAAGAAGAGATTGCTAGTAAGAAAGAAGAAAAATATAAGATATTCTTTATTGTGATCATCTTATTTAAGGGAGTTGTTTTATTTTTTCTTATGAACTAGATCTCTTTTCTAAGGTGAAGATATAACCCTTTTTGATACTCTTTGTTATGGATTATTGGTTATTAATGTTATAAATCTTGTTTCATTCATGATGTTGTTCGCAATGATTTAACTTATTTTATTACTTGATTACCAATTTATAAGTTAGATTAATTATCAAAGCTTGGTTAAGGTAGACACCATATGTTAAACCATAGGCTCTCTTGAATGAGAAGGATAGATGGTTAAGGTAGACACTATATGTTAAACCATGAGCTCTCTTGAATGAGAAGGATAGATGGTTAAGATAGACACCATATGCTAAACCATACTATTTTGGTTCTTATGTTCTTGAGCTTAATGAGTTTTCACCTCAATTGTGCTACAAAACATAGGTAAATAGAACAAGTAAAAATACTTGATTTAAACTCGCACACCTAATGGTAATAATCTTACTTTTGAAAGAGCGAACCCAAGTGAGGCATTGAATTCAACATTACATTGGCAAAGGGGTATCATTTTAAGGTGAAATCGGATCCCTAGACTTTTGTATCTAGCTAATCTCTCTACGATATATTTAGCCATAGATTTACTTTCATTCTATTAATTTGATGAAATTCTCAAATTATACTAAACTTTATTTCAAGTCTGTTTAGTTATAAATCCATTCTTTTTAAGTTAGGATAGTTCAGTAACTAAAATCAATTAAGTCAGTTTGACCGTTCTCTATGGTATCGACCCTTGCATTGCACACTATATTGCTATACGTTCATACACTTGCAAGGAATTATAATTTGAACCATCATCCACCATATTTTAATACTTAAATTCACATATTTTGAATATTCATTTGACAATATTTTACTAAACTATAATTATATTTAATTAAATATTGAACTTAATAGAGTTGGTTGGTGTTTCAGGTATCAAAACATGTGAAAAAGGTGTCACTTCAAGTCCATTTTTGATACATATGAAGATGGATTCAAGAAAAGTGGACAACATAGAAGTTTTATCCCTTCACATTATCCATCCAAAGAATAAAGAATCCTAGGATTTGGAGGAAAAATGTGGAATTTATAACCAAATCACTATCTCTATCTCAAACTTTAGATCTGCTGAATATGATAAAGGCATCACTTGTATATAAATTTTGGAATATATGGACGATTATTCGGAGAAAGTGTTCAACATGAAAGTTGTAACCTTAGAATTATCTTTCCAAAGCCTTAAGAATCACGTGATCCCGATATTGTATGACAAAGATATATGCAAAGTAGTGGACACTACTCTTGTATCTGGAGGATAATAGTTTGAGTGCCGCAATGCCAAAACTGTGGCCATGGTGCCGACGGCAGTGTGGGATTTCAGCTCCATTTTTGGTTTGGTTTTTAAGGCAACTTGAAGAGGCTTTCTAAGAGAGGTTTTTGGGACATTTTGGTTAGGAAGTTTTTGAGGGGTTTTGGAGAGCTTTTGAAGGGAGAAGATCAAATGGAAGATCAAGGAACAAAAGATGGCAATTAAGGAGTGGAAGACTAGCAAAAAAGGGGAAGACTTTGGTTCCCTTTATTTTCACTTTGTTCCTTTTCCTTTTAATTATGAATTTGTTTTGGAGATTTCAACTAAGATGATGTTAACGCATTATTTGGTTGATTTATTCAACATCATATCTAGCGAATTTCCCTCCCAAAGGGAAGATGAACTTTATGTGAATTTCATGGATTAATAAATTATTTTGCTTGATTGACATTGCAATTTGGTTTATTTGTGATGTTTGTGTCAGCATTGTTATGTATAATTTTGATGATAACAGAAATTTTATTAAGAGAAGAGACTTGTATGATTAAATCTCTAACAACCATATATATGATTATGAATTGATAAATATTAATTGACATAAACACATAACCATGAATTTACACGAGCATACATTCCTCATATTATGGTGCGCATAACATTAATTACTCTTTATTGCATAAACTTGCTAAATCATACTAAGCACCATAATTACTTAGGCTTTCATATTATGTATTTAATGGAAATAAATATTATCCTTGCTTTACAAAATATTACAATCACATGAGGATAAAATAAATTCTGATATTATATATAAAAGCTAACAACGTAGCAAGTGTAGGATAATGATCATCTACAACAAACTGCCACAACTATTTGCTACATTCCAAAAGAGCTGAACTGATGAAAATTATGGAAGAAGAAGAAGAAGAAAACAGAAGGTTTGGAGACATGCAATAAGAAAGGTTGCATTAGATGCTTCCACGAACAAAAGTAATGAGAGACAGACAAAGGCTTCAAAGATGTGCTACAACAAGCTTGCATTGTCTGTCAACCTCATAGAGAAAATCTCAATAGACAAATGCAAGACAAATAAAGTTAAAGATGAAGCCATGGTCAAAGGGCATAAATCTATTCGAGAAATTCAAAATATCTACACCGACCAAAGAAAAGTTGTCTGAGATAGAGAAAGAAGAAGAAGCTCTATCAAATACTCAAACAAACAAAGAAAGAAGAAATTACCACCCAAATAATCATACATAAAGAACAAAAAAATTTGTCTAATCAACAAAGTTAGAAGATTGGATTAGTCTAAAGATAGAAAGGCAATATTAACAAAGAAGGGAGTGCAACTTTAGCTAAACTAAGATAGACAAATCAAAAATGAAGAAACAAAGAAGTTGTAAGAACAAACTCCTTCTATTGAATGAAGTGCACAAACAGTTGAAGAACTTTATCATGTCTGTAGATCAAAGGTCGTCTGTTATGATAGACAAAGTATTAGCCAAAGCAGAAGATGATATAGAAGCATCTCCAATAGACAATGAGGAATAAAAGAAGAATACAAGACTTTGTCTATTAGAGTAAGAAAAAGTAAACTTCATTTGTCACCTCTAAAAAATGAATGAAGAACAAAGGAAAAACATCTCACTTCATCTGATCATATAGAAGGAGAAGTTTATCAGTTAGTCAATCGATCAGCCCATCTTCATCAGTAATGGTTAAAATTATAATACCTCACAAGTGCACTAGTGTATAACAGTACAGTGTGCATGAATAAGGGACCCCACAAAGAATGGTCAACTGATTTAATTAAATTGAGTTCCTAAATAAAATTAACTTTGAAAAGATGGATTGTTGGTTTGAATTAATAAGAATAATAAAGTAAGAAGATAATCAGAAATTTATATCTATAGAATGAAATAGGATAGATTACAAGTGGCAAAGGTCTAGGGTTCAGATTTCACTACTTAATGACTCCCCTTGCTATTTAGATATTGGATTCAATGCTTGCTTGGGTTTGTTCTTTCTATGATATAATTGTTACCGTCTTATGTGCAGGTTTAAATCAAGCGCTTTCACTTGTTCCAATTACCTATGATGTGTAGCATAATTGCTGTGAAAACCCATTACGATCAAGAACTATGAACCAAGTAGGATGGTTGTGCGTAAGATATACACCTTAACCTTCTACTTTTCTCATTCAAGGAAGCTTGTGGTTGTGCGTTAGGTGTGCAGCTTAACCATGCATAGGCAATCAATAAGATTTATGAAACTAGTGATCAAGCAATCACACAAATCAAAAGATTGAAATAAAACCCATGAATAAAAACACAAACTTGCATTAAATAATTAATAATCCAAATAACAAGGTTCATCAAAAAGGCCTACATCTTCACTTTAGAAAGAAGGAATTAATTCATGAAGAAAATAAAAGATACTCCATTCATGATGAACATCATACTCCAATTAGCCTTCTTGAATTGCCTTTAATCTTCTTGAATCTCCTTCTTTACTTCCCAAAATCTCCTCAGAGTAGTCTCCAAGAAAAACCCTAGACTCTCTCTGAAAAGCTCCCTCAAAAACTATTAAAAATAGGCTTAAAAACAAAGCATTCCGCATAATAATAATAAAAATAATAAAATATTAAATATGTGGTTTGATCAGCCGTTGGCGCTGGCAGTGCCACCACGCTGATCACTTTCGCTCCTTTTCATGTTCAACTCTACTTCCTTATTGCTATGTTTGCCTTCCTTCATTGCTTTGCTACTCCATATTTGCTTGGTTTCTCTCCTTTTCTACACTCTTCCACTAACCTAAACATACTACAAAAACATATGAAATTAACATAAAACTAATCAAAGATTGCATGGAATTACGCTTGAACATACAAAATATAAGTGAATGAAATTAACTCATCAAATACACCCAAACTTAAACCCTTGCTTGTCCTCAAGCAAAATTAGCAACCAAACTAGTGGAACAATTAGAATAACCTCTCTCTCAAATAATTAAACACATGCCGGACAAATTACACATATATAAATAATTTAGAATTTAGTCAAAACACTTCTAAAATAATTACATGAAACTCATACTTCATCAATCCTGTCATGAAGTGAAAATTGTGAATGTATGTGCTATGTCACTCTTATGCTCCATGAATACTAGTTAACTTACAATATGTAAATTAATGATTCTAATGATTTTCACAAAACACATCATAGGCTTGCTTTTCATAATCCCTCTCCACTAATGTAAACAACTCTTATTCACTTGGATCAATAGGTCTTAGCTAAGCTTGTAATGGGGCCTTTGGTTTAGCTAACAAAGAAAGGAAGTAGAGATCAACAAAGTAAGAGATAAACTTGCATAAGATTGTTCACTCAAATTTTATTGGGGTTTTCTCTATCTTTTCTTAATTTTGGTCTATATTAATATTACACCCCCAAACTTATTTTATTTTTAATTAATACGATGTAATCCCCCCATTTAAAATATATTTCTTTACTTGGCTTATTTTTCTTTTGTCCCTTATTTTCTTTCTCTATCATGGCATACTTAATTTTTGCACTCTCAAACTTATCTTCTTTTGCTTCATTCATACCTATCAACAACCATAAGCATAAACTATATCTCTTAATAGGTAATGCATGGTTTTTTAGGTGAAATAGGTTTGAATAATGAGGATAAATAAGAAAATTCAAATGGTGGTTTTTCGCATGCTTTGCACATGTCATTCTTTCACCAAGCTTAATGGAGACTTTAGTGACATGTGTTTGAATTGAAAGATCGCTGATCGATAAATGAATGAGGAAGAAATAAATGCAAATGGAACGACGTGACCGGAATTGGCCGCCTTTGGAAAATACCAAAGGATTTTTCCA
>JAYJMB010088451.1:0-19424 GCA_036873735.1 Pouteria campechiana | reverse complement strand
CTGAAAATGATCCACATGATGGTAAAACAAAATGCGAAGCACTGTGGCCTATTTTTAAAATTGCACATCAGAAGAGCCGCTTTTTTTTTATCTGTACCACAGAAGAAAGGAAATATCCAGAAGCTGTTTATACTTGAGATTTTTGAGTATATCAAGGTATTCCAAAATGAAATGGTCTTCTTACTTGGTAGGACTTTTTTCTCTGCCCATGCTTGGCCTCCAATTCATGCCTATATCTAAACTATGAAGATTATTGTCATTTAGTTTTGATTTCTTCTTTATGCCATTTGTAGAACACATTGAATTGAATTAAGTGTTTAAAGGTACAAGGCTGTAGAGTTGTTGGTAAAGATGCTACTAAATCGGGCACAGACTACCAAGTTCTTTTCAACCGTTGTGGATATCCAAGACATAGATTGTGATGGAGACTGACATTGTATGCCAAAACTGATTGCAGTGAAGTGTGTTTTTTTGGATTCCTTTGATGAAAAGTCTATTAGAAAATGGATACTATATAGTTTTAGGTGATTGGATTTACTTAGTTATCACTTGTTTGGTCCTCCTATGCTCCAAATTGCTAGCTTTTGGAATCTTCATTGATTTCCTTTTTTTTTTTTTTTTTATCATAGTTACATGTACTAAGGAACTTGTTTGGAAAATTTTGATATCATTTGTGAACAAATGTAAGTTCTATCAAATTTTTTTTTATTTGTGTTGCATTTAATGATTATTAGTAATTGAGCTATTTTGTTTCATATAATGATTATAGGAATGCATTCAGGCAACTGAATTCTGTGTAGCACTCGTGAATTTTAAGCAGCCAAATATTACTTTACATGTAATATTACAAACAACCAAATTATGCTTTACATATATGGATTATATGTAAGGAAATAATGCCTTGTATACAATATTAAAGGTAACCTAATGTTTTGTATATAATAATTATAAGCAACCAAACGTTATCTTGCATATAATAATTATAAGCAACTTATACACAACAAAATATTAATTGGTTGTTAATGCACATATGCCACGGAGCATATATAATTATTATAGGAATGCATTCAGGCAACCAAATTCTGTGTAGCACTCATGAATTTTAAGCAGCTAAATATTGCTTTATGTGTAATATTATAAACAACCAAATTATACTTTACATATATGGATTATAGGTAAGGAAATAATGCCTTATATACAATATTAAAGGTAACCCAATGTTTTGTATATAATAATTATAAGCAACCAAACGTTGCCTTCCATGTAATAATTATAAGCAACTTATACCAACAAAATATTAATTGGTTGTTAATGCACATATGCCACGGAGCATTCGCAACCAGATTACAAGGAATTTATTTGAATGTAAATAATTTTTAACAAAGAAATTTAACATTTTCCCAACAAAATATTTAGGGAGGGCGTGAGTGTATAGGCAAAACGACCTCCAGATCAGTAATGAGATCACAGACGAGCTTTAGGGAGGACCCGTAGGGGGGGCTCCTTCTGTAACGTCAATCCGAACTTCTCTTCCATAACCAGCTCACCAGGGGTCATGCCAATGGGAAGGCGCCACTCGAAGTTCTGCACCAAAGAAGCTACAATGAGGTGTATGAACTGCGTAGCCAGTGGCAAGCCCGGGCATATCCTCCTCCCAGCGCTGAAAGGTATGAGCTCAAAATCACTCCCTTTGTAATCCACATGGGAATTCAGAAACCTCTCCGGCGAGAATGTCGTGGGGTTGTTCCATGTTTTGGGGTCTCTACCGATGGCCCAGGCATTCACCATCACCTGGCAGTCTTTTGGAATGGTGTAGTCGAAGATTCGGCATTCTTCCAAGGCCCGGTGTGGCAGCAGCAGTGGAGTTGGCGGGTGGAGTCGTAGTGTCTCCTTCACGCACGCTTGGAGATAAGGGAGGGAGGGAATATCTGTCTCTTTCACCGTCTTTTGGCCGACAACGTTATCCAGCTCCGATCGAAGTTTGGCCATGATTTCTGGGTTTTTTATGAGCTCTGCAATCGCCCACTCTATCGTTGAGGCGCTTGTCTCAGTACCAGCACCAAACATTTCCTGCGCGAATGGAATAAAGCCGAAGGGATTAGAGGTTTTTATCTAATACTCTTGCTTGGCATGGTGACTAATTCGGAGGTACTTTGTAAACCACTTTTTGCTGGCTAAACGCAATGATTAATTAAGATCATCTTGACAACTCAGAAAGTCTGATTGAACGCGTTTGTTGAAATTGACCACAATATTGGACACTCCCAGGTGCTTATCTTCTCCGGCTTTTGGGTCATGGGGAAGAATGTTGTCCTTGCGACGTAAGCATGTTTGACAAATTTGGGCCAAAAGACGCTTTTTGCTAAATTTTTAAGACTAAGTCCATGTAGATGACATTATTAAATTTCTTCTAACATGTTGTGTTTTCAATCGTATGAGGCCTCATTTAAACGTGTGCTACGCATTATGTGCGCCTTCATTCAATGTCGACAATTATTTCATCATCTATTGCTAATCACCTACTTACAATCTTCATTTGTAAACTCTATACGGATTAAGGATTGATTACAGGGATATTTGAGTCTTAGAGAGGGTGATAAAAGAGTAAATTTAGGCCCCCTCTCATGTAGGACATATATATTATGATTTCATCATGTGACCATGTATCAAGGATCCTGAAAAGTAACTCTTTTCCGGGTACAAAAATTCCCTATAAAGACATGCTCAACGAAGGCTTCTTGTTGGATTAAAAGTGTAAAACTCCAATGATTTTGAATGTCGGATACATGATGCTAAAGCACCTTTCTAGAAATAAAAATTGGTGACAAGGATGCCTAAGCTAAACAATCCTGTGGGGATAAAAATTCATAGATCGACTTTATCTTAACTCTTGAGGTCTAGCTATGATACGAAAGAATCTATGGCTTGGTGACTAAATTAACAGCGAAGAAATTACCTCCAAACTCGTCCATCATAGAAATCAAGAGAAGTGCTTTATATGCATCTTTAATGTGCAGCGTAGGAAAACTCTTTGGTTCGAAACCAAACAAAACTACTGCATGACTTGGGGCAAATAAAATTTGCTGGCCAAATTTGTTTAATGCAGTCATTCAAACAGCCTCCAAGATTCGAGAGTCACTACCTGATTTACTTATTCACTAAAATGAAATTAAATATTGAGATAGATGAATAATGAAAAAATTTAAAAACAAGATTAAATTAAAAATGACATGAAGACTTAAAGGTAGAATCAACATTTTACAAAATAAGATAATAGATTTAGCTATATGTGAAACAGAAACCAAAAATGACATATATTAGGAAGAATGGATTTATTGAAATAGAAGGTTATAAGAGAACTAATTGACCCAACTAAGTAGGAAACAATTATGATAATGATAATGATGATCAACATAACTTCAATGTATAAATAATGTATTTATAGAAAATTAATAATGAAACATTTTGGCTATTTTAAGTGCATATAAATCCCTTAGCAATGTTTTTTTTTAATGGTGCAATGCCCTAAATATTAAAGCATCCTAAATTAGTCCATTTCAATCAACTGTCAGTTTTTATATCAAATTAATGACTTAGATTGACCTTCAAAAGTATAAAACATCAAAAATACTTTCTTATTAAAAGATAAAAGTTTAGCTGTAGTTTTAATTAATGTGGAGGTATTTGTAATGTTTTGTAATGTTTATGGTCAATCAAGGCTGTTTTTATTTAATATAAAATGTGGTAACTAGCTAAAGTTAAAAGCTTTAGGTTGCTGTACTAGTAGTATGAGCTGCATCGTAAGAAAATAATTATTAGGGGCTTTATTCACTAAAATTGCTAAAAAATTGATTAGTGTTATTATTTTTTATAAATAAGTTATATATAAATTCAAAAAGAATAATTTAGTTATGAGCAGCGGCCAACTTTTGTTTCCTGAGATGAGGTGAGGAATATTTCCAATCCACCTCCAATTTTCAGTTATAGCTACGGAAAGCAGTAAGAGGCAGTAAACATACCATTAGCAACGCGTTGACTTGGTGATCATTAAGCTTTGCTTCGAGCAAAACATGGACAAAATCGTGATTGGAGTTGGTTTCCTTCTTCTCCCTCCTCTCCCGAAGAATAGCGTTCCATACATCATAAATCTGATGAAGGCAGTCAGCAACGGCTCGCCTCTGCCCTAGCAGATCAAGCTCCCCGAGTATGGGATAATAATCAGCTGGGTTGGATGAATTCCCCAGCTCCATCAGCCTCCATATCTGACCCTTTATAGCCCCTCCACTGGGGTCTGCCAAGTCGAAAACATCCTTGGAATATATCAAGTTTCCAAAGATATTGAAGAGGGTTCCAAAAACGATCTCCGCAATCTTCACCTCCTCCCCTTCCCTCCTACGCAGGTGTTCCACCATATCCGATACCTTCTCCTCCCGCAAGTGGGCCTGCAACTCGATCATCTTTGGGGAGAACAGCTCAGTCCTGCAAATCCTCCTCAGCATCTTCCAGTAGTCGTTGCACTCGGACCACACCATCGAGTGCTCCACGTGGTTCTCAATGCGGAAGTTGTGAAAGACGTAGCGACCGGAGAAGATGCGGTCGTGGGTCTTGAGGATTTCGGTGGCGGCAGCTGGAGAGGAAGCTACGACCACAGTCTGGGCACCGAGCTTGAGGGTGAAGAGATGGCCGTAAGACTGGGCTAGTTTGGCGAGCTGGGCGTGGGGCATGTCCCCGAGCTGGAGGAGGTTGCCTAAGATAGGCCATGGCCGAGGCCCTGGTGGGAGTCCTCCGGGGCGTGGGTCACGAAGCAGATAGAAGGCGATGCATACAAAGGATAGTAACAGAGCCAGGGAAAAGATTTCCATTTATCCGTCTCTCGAGTTTCTCACCTTGAAATTAATTCTCTCTTCCTACCCATCTTATACTCTATGAATCCCAACTCATTCCAGGGAGAGGGGAGTGATAGACGGATCAATTTTACACACGTGTGCTTGGATTAGATCTAAGAAGTTGACATAAGCGCCTCCTTAGCCTTTAGGTGGAATTATTTTTCCTAAGCACGTGCGGGCACGAGGAAAGCCAACAGAAAGCACGTGGGCAAACAGGCCGAAGAAAGATAAGATCAGAAAGCTCGTGGGCAAGAAGCAGGACAAGCAGTTTCACTCGAGTCAAAGAAGACTGCAATATCGATATGCTCCTAATCGCTTAGAAGTATCAAAATTTGGTAGGAACAGATTCCCCTGCTCCTCTTCCCATCCTTTCCCTAACTCAAAATTACATAAACTACCACCAATACATGATAAGATCGTTAGACCATATAAAGTAATGCTGCGAGCTCAAAAATCGACCCGTTGGAATTAGCCCAGATCTCTGAATCATTTCAAATCCTATAGCTAATTCAATGGCGAGATCTACTCAAATGTGAGAGGGTTGCAAGCTGCCGTACGTAACGTCTCAACATTTGTTGTGATGAATCCTTAAAGCCTTCCATGGAATAAAGCAGCACCTCGACTTCGCTGTTAGTGTCTTGGCTCCTTTATTATTGCCTATGGCTTTATTTTCGTTTGATTCTTCTTTCTTAAGATGAGTTGTCTTTGCATTGGATGCCACCGAATATCAATTTGCTATTGACTCTCTCTAGTAGATCTCAAACATCATTCACTTGCCCGAACATTGCTTTTACAATAATAAACAAATTATCTTAGAACTCCAATACAATGCTATTAAACTAGTTTTTAAACATCTTAAGGGCATTTTTCATCATGGCTTACATCCTACATCACTCAAGTCTATTTTATTCCATGCCTATTTGCTTTGTGTGCATTTCTTCGTTAATTGTGTAGGTAATAAAGATAATCATATTTCTACGTCTGCCTGGTCTTTTACTTGCTTCTCGATTAAGGCTGTAGTATCATGCTATGTGGCCTTTACAACTTGTGAATAGATTTGAGGTTAATTTCTGTTGTGTGAATTAGGAGTGTTGACATTGTTCTTTTTCAAAATTTACCACGATAATATCAGTGTAACATATATCTGTACTAATTTTGTCTTTCACTCCAAGATAAATTATAATGCAATTGATTATCATTCTGCATGGGAAAAATTTTTCCATCATCTCTTGTGCGTCTCTCGTGTCTCCACTCATGACCCGCTAACTTGCTTATGCACTTTATTGACAAATGTCCCTTTTGCTTCTCTCTAAAACAGGTATCTCTGACAGATCCCCTATCTTATAGGAGTGTATGGGAGAGAATTACTCAATAGGAAAACTATATGATAGATCTTCTTCATAAGTTAGTTAAGAGATTTAGCATGTATTATATTTTAACTACATCGTTTAGGATATAAAATTCTATCACATGCCTTTATTGTATTATGAGCAAAAGAATGCAGAGCGTATTTGTTTTCTATCTTAAACAATGTTATTAAAATTGGGCCAGTGGTTGAACCAGTCAAATGTCTGATTCATTGTCCATCCAGTTTAGCCATTTAGTTCAATGGATGAATTGATTTATTTTTAAAAAAGTTTTAAAAATAATATAACATAATTTTGAAAAATCTGAACTGTAGATATTAGTTTAAATATATAAGTCTTTTGTTATAATATTATATTACTTTAATTTATCCTTTTATTCTATTAATAATATTAAAATTAAAATTTTTTTAATGTTGGATCAAACCATGCTAGACTAGTCCAATTCCCAGTTGAACCAATTCGATTGGCCAATACAGTCCAATTCTAATAATATTGATCTTAAAACACTCTCAACTTCTACACATATTTAAGATTCACTTATTCATTGAATGTATCTCTTTTGGTTGGGGGGTGTGGGGCGGTGGGCGGGTTAAATGAAATCCTAGTTAAGCTTAGTTACTGGGTTATATCCTTTCATTTCTTTCATCGTCAAGTAAGAGTATCCAACCAATCAACCAAATCATGCCAATGAACAATCAAAGTTATGGGATGGCCACCACATGAAAATGCTGTACCGCTAAAATAATGCATCAAATCTAAACGTCGGCACAGTTCCGTTCACAGTCCTTCGATTTCTACCCTATCTAGGACTGGATTTTTGGGACAAGTGATCTTATTATTGGTACCGCACAATAACAATATCAATTCTCCAACCTCATGAGTCAGAGAGGAGAAATCTTAGTGAGGAAAGGCCTCGATGACAGACTGTATGGAACTCATGTGCCTTATGTTGCAACCCTTGTATCCAGCTCTCCCAGTCAAGTTCTTCCAGTCTTCCTCAGTCCTTTCCCTCCCGCTGGTGTTCACCATCATGTCAATGTCCAACACCATCCTTGGCTTACTCAGCTCATGCTTCGACGCCTCGTCCAACACCACATCCACAATAATCACCTTTCCTCCGTCACGTGGCACCGCATCCTTGCATTTCTTCAGGATCTTCAAACAATCGTCATCTTCCCAGTCATGAAGAATGAGCTGATTCAAGAAGCAGCAAAAGTTAGTGCCCGAAATAAGGACTGGACGGTTAAGTTACGCTCCACCAAATATGAAAAATTTAGGCTTCGTTTGGACAGTGTATTTGGAAAGAGGTTGCATCAGGAAAGAGCGGCAGAGAATATGTCAGCAAAATATGCTTTTTGGTAAAAAGAAGAATTGACCAAAAATATAAATCATAATAAGAAAATGTAGGATTATTAAAAGGAGTTAAGGTATTATATCAATCTAAAACCTTATTACAAATTCATTTTCTTCCTAATGCATCCAAATGGATCCTTATTTTTTTACTTTGTCAAGTTATGTGAAAATAAATATTTTTACTGTAATACTCATTTTAATTGAAAATAATTATCAATTATAATTATTCTTTTCTTATATGATTTAAATTAGGCAAAAAAATATTGGACAATTTCAATCGTGTACAGTTGTACGTACGGAATCCAAGCCCCTGCTTTTAGCAAGGCACATGCAGTGGGTCCACAAACTCCATCGGTAAAATATATATAATCGTATTTTTTATCTTGAATTTAACATCATAGTGAATAACTTAGAAAAATCTATCACAAAGGCTTGTCATATAAATATATCTAAAATATTAAAATATTTAAAATCAAAACAGTTGGCTTACTAAGTATTTCGTATGGCATTTTCTTCAACGATTAGTCGGATATGTATTTCAGGCTTAGAAATTTGATTAAATCCATGAATAAAAATTTTCAAAATATCCTATTAAGGAGTATAACGTATTTAGAAAAGGGAAATGATTCCATGCTAACATTACTACGGAAACTTCCATCCAAATGGTTTCTTTGAGCCCACGATCATATATAAGTTGAATCGAAACTATTAATCATACTTCAAATCACTTAGTTGATATTAAAAATTTGTATTACTTAGAGACTTAAGTGAGCTATGAATTCATCATATTTATGTATAAATATGCATTATCAAAATTTTCTTGTTATGGCCTCCAACACATATATTTGTATGGAGATTTTTACGACAGTGTTACCATGGAATCTTTTTTCTTTAGGGAAGGGTAATATTTAACAGTGGAAACAGATCCCTGTGAAAAATGGTTCAGTATGCTGTAGCACGCATGCTGCACCCCTGCAAACTGCCTTACCTGATCCTCTATTAGGATCTCTAAGTTTGGTGTGGAAGTCCGCGCCGAAATGCTTAAAAAGAGAGTGGACGAAGCCCTTGCCAAAGATGTCAAAGCTCCCAAGGGCCGCAATGTTGTCATAGAACTAAGCTTTGGCGCCCCAAAGCGACCAAGGATGGTGTGACCGTTGTAAAGAGCATTGAGTTCGAGGACAGAGTTAAGAAAAAGGGCGCAAGTCCGGTGACGCAAGTTGCCAATGCAACCAATGATGTTGCAGGCGATGGTGCCACATGTGCTGCTGTCCTCAATCGTGCAATGATTGTGGAATGATGCAAATCAATGGCAGCAGGTATGGATGGGGTGCATCTAAGACGCCGTACAACAATGGGGATTTATGTTGATCAACTCGAAAAGCAGAGCAAGGATTATACTCATGTCGGAAGAAATTGTGCAGAAAAGAGATTGGTGAGCTATGGAGAATATTGGCAAGGAAGGAGTCATCGCTATGTCTAATGGCAAGACTCTCTTCAATGAATAGGAGGTCGTTGAGGGAATGAAGCTTGATAGAGGCTATATTTCTAGCTATTCCATCACTAACTAAAAGAACCAAAAACATGAACCGGAGGATCCTCCTGTTCTAATACATGAGAAGAAAATCATGCAGTTTTTAATTAAAGTGTTAGATTTGGCCTTGAAGACACAATGACCTCTACTGGTTTTTGCTGAAGATGTAGAAAATGATGCATTAGCCACTCCTATTATTACTAAGCTTCGGGGCGGACATTAAAGCAAGCGCCTCGTTTTGAAAAAAAACAGGAAAGCAGGTTTGCAGAATCTTTCTATCCTTACCGGTGTCCTCCCTCGCATTCGAGCTTCCATGAAGAAGATCATGACAGCTATAAAGAATCATACTGTTTGATAATATTGATCATCGTATAAAAGCGCCCATTCATCTAATCCATATGGATGATTATTTTGCAGGGCGTTTTTAGTAATCCCAGGAAAAGTTCAGATAGCAAGGCACCAATAGAAATAAAAGGAACAAATTACCTTCAATAGAATGGTCTGGGCACTGGGGACGGACTCGAACATGTCGCCTGCAACGCGCTCAACGCCAGGAATGTCGGGAGACTCCGAGATAACACGAGGAAGATCAAAGACAGTACACTTTAAATGGGGAAAGGCCTTGGAGATAGCCCTGATGGTCGTTCCATTTCCTCCGCCAACATCTACTAGAGACTCAATGCCTTGGAAGATATCGTCGCAGGCATTGATAAGTGACTCGGTGAGCAGTCGCGTCTCGGCAGCCATCCCCTCGTTGAACATCTGGCTCTTCTCAGGATCAGCATCCAAGTATTCCCATATTGTCATCCCCATCGCCTTCTCGAAAACGGTCGTCCCTGCTTCCTCTCCCAACCAATCCTTAATGTAATGCCACGGCAGCATGAAATCCCCTCCAGTCATCCCCAGTATAATCGGCACCATACTTTTATCCGAATCTCTCAAAAGCAGCAACCCAGCAGCGGGTTCTAGCCGATACTGCACTTGGCTGCTGGAGATCTCTTCGGAGAAGATTTCCATGCGGACCAAGAACCGAATTATTCGGTGCAAGCGGTCGTAGTCGATGTGGGGGAGTGCGAGCTTAGAAGCCAGCTCAGAGACTGTGATCAGCCCACCATTGCCGTGAACGATGTCGGGAATTCGGAGCTCGACCGCAGCGCGGAGAACTAAAGAGTCAGCGAACCCATAGATGAATTTCCAGAGCAGGGCTTGAGCGTCTTCTTCCTTCGACATGATAGCAGAACTCTCTGTTCCCCTCAGATTCGATGGTCAATTAGAAGCTTATGCTGCCGTGGATGCGCTCATCGATTGCGGTATTTATTATCGTATTCTATGCAAATTTCTTAATAACGAAAGGAAATAAAATATCATCTAACCACATGCATGTACATGGTTTCCGTCCTCATTCTTCTGATGTCTGACGACTTTTCGGTCGGTGACGCCTGAAAGCGACAGTCACATCTGTCCACAGGGAACGTCTGCGCAGCTACTTAGCTCAGTTTACAGTTCTTATGTCCATGTGATTTGGTTTCCAAAGTGGGCTGACGCCACACGGATAATACGGAAATGATGTAATGGAACCCCTTCCTCGAAAATTCGAGGAACCTTTTAGCTTTTATTTTATTTAATCTTAAGCTCCGTTTGTTAAGGAGGAAAAGAAAGTGGAAAGCTCATTAGTGTTTGATGTAATTTGATATCTTAACAGTTTAATAAGTTTATTTTTACTTATTATTATCTATATTTTTAATTAATTTATCTAATTTTATTTATTAATAATTTATTTATTTTATTTTTATTTATTTTATTTATAATTATTATTTCATATCATATCATGTCATTTCCTTTTTTTTCTTTTTTTTAACACTTGTTTCCTTGTTTGCAAATTGACCGATAAAAATTAAAATTTAATCTGTCCAATGTATTTAAAAATATTTTTTTTAACTAGGAACATCAATATTATCTTGGTAGAAGTTTTAGTTACCTGCAAAATTAAAATTTATTGAGAGTAAATTTACATCCTTTAAATACTTAATCATATAGCTTTAATTTTGTTGGCCACCAAAATTTCTGTCCACATAATATTAGTGTTTCTAGTGAAAAAGGCAGTTTTAAATACATTGTACCGATTAATTTCACTTGATCATCCTTTTAATAAGAAACCCGGCTCATTAAATCATTTCGTCGGCTGCGATCCGTTTGCTGAGTTCGAGCGGCAGCGAGAATCACGTGGGACGTCAAGGCATTCGTTTTGCTGACTGCTTTCCGTTACAAACAGGTTACAAACAGAAATCCCACAGGGCAGCCCACCACCGTACGGCGTTCTGTTTTCTGATACCGCGGCCATGTGCCAGTACGTTTCTCGTTTCCATTTTTTTAGCCTTATATTACTCAATAAGCGCATGTATAGCGTTTTGAACTGAAGGAGTATTATTATCATTTGGAAAATGTTTTGAATTGAAAGGGTATTTGAGGTTTTTTGGCAAATTACTTGAGAAGAGCATTAATAAAAAAACAAAATATTAAATTATTAATACGTATTTGAACCTGCTGTGGGCATTTTTAAAGTACGCGGAAGCCTCCATAGTTAGTTAAAAGTTCACAATTAATCAGGCTTATTACAGTCTGTCAAGATTCATTAAAGTTTATTCATAAAACTAAATTAAAGAATATTAATCAACAAATATTGTATCAATTAGTTTTTTAATAACCGTTGTAATACGATGGACCAAAATTACTTAAATTTTATAATTCAAAGCTTTGTAAAATACCTAAAAAATCGAATCTTAGCTAGCCCGTTGGTAAAGCATAATAAAGTACTTTGACGCCCATTATAATTTATTAAAGTTGTCATAGTCCATTAAATTTGTTGAAATGTATTAATTCGTGAGAAAATTGAAATTTCAACAATCTTTAGGGCCTGATAAAAGCATACAGTGTAGGTTTAGTATTATAAAGCCAATGATTATCATATGCTGTCTCACTCTGCCGTTGCAAAAGTGATCAGTTATTATATTTTATTACTTAACACTTAGGTTTCATATTTCAAAGCTAAGTAATAAAAAAATTTAAAAATAAAGTTTACTTAATTTGGCAAAAATACATTAAAGCCCATAAATGATTGTAAAAGCCATGAAATAATTAAAATATTAAAATCTCTCAAAGCTGTAAAAATAAGATGCTATATAATTTTCTACCACATATTCTAACCTGAAGTATTATATTTCGTTTTAGGTCACAATATATCGTGGAAATGCAACATTAACGGATAATAAACATTATATAAATTATTCTTATTATGTTACTTAATTAGTGAATTTACATTTTTCTTGCCATGAAATCATAATATATAAACTAAATGATATAATCTACAACTTTGAAAATCACGATTTTAACATGCTATATGTGCAACTAGTCTTATGCTTGCAAACACAAAAGAATGCAATCCCTATGTTATAAAAATATTTTCAAACATATTTTTCAAATAAGAATTATTTTAATTGACACAGAAAATTATCAAATTAAATAGATTTTTAGGACTCTATTTACAAATCTAACCCATTGATTCTATCATAAACATTCACATATCTGTATATTCGAAAAAGAATAAGAAAATCTTCAGATATGGCGATGCGTTATGAAAATTTAATTCTTTTTTCTCTTTAATTCTCCCCATAATTTTGGTTTAATAACATTCTTAGTTTCTGAATTTGTTTTAATTATAATATAAATCGTAATGACATATGTAGATTACATTTATGCAGTAACATCTCTATTCATTAAGTACATATTTTACATTCTCTATATAAAATATTACACATTATGAAACATAAATTTTTAACCATACTCTCATTTTCCTTAATTTCTATTCTCACCTGGGAATAAATACAGTCATTTCTATTCTATGTGAAAATGGAATGGCTTTATTTTGATTCTCTCATGTGATTATATTGGTCATTTTTGGGTCAGAATATCTACAAAATATGGATATACAAATAAGGAAGTGTTATACAAGCGACACAGGCTCCATGATCCATGGATATGTGTTATTTGACTTGACATATGTATGCAATCATAAATTGTTATTCTGAATTTTTATGATTTATATATTGTTTCCATGTTAACCATCTTTACCCATAAATATCTCTGCTATCTTATAAAACATGGTAATTTAGTGTGTTACTTTTAAAAGTTTAAAAGTTTTAATAAATTTAGTTGATTTGTTATTCTAATAAGTTAGACCATATTGATAATATTTCGTACCCATAAAAGCTGTATATCTCTAATCGAAGGTATTGATAAATGAATGTATAACGTAGGTCACGATGACAGCGACTCAAGCCAAAAATCCGCAAAATCAATTTGGAACAGTAAGTGTCAAGTCAAATTCTAATCAAAGACTTTGTCCAGGGTCTCAATGTGCTGGATTCAGTCGTAGAAAAACATTTATCTTTGTCCGAAACTTACCATGTGCCGTTTGAAGTTTGTTTGAACCCAAAATGACCCAAAAAAGCCTCCTAATAAGGAAATAACATTTGCCCAACCAATTTTTTTTAAAAGATCAGGTTAAAATTTGCTAAGACTTTCTAATGAAAGGGTAATTTTTATAGATGCTTTAAGTAGTAAATAAATTGTATCCAGTATTATGTAATTTTGCTCTTTGTAAATATACTTCTAGCATTTTATTTATCTTTCAAGCATACTTCTAAGACCTAATATTATAGTCCGTTAGAAATCATTATTTGTGTCATTAAAAAGTGATGTGAAAAATTTTTAATTATGAAAATACCCCAAGGGCCTTTTTTTTTTACCTCCATCTTGTTCTTATAAGTGATGTGTTTCAAAATGAAAATAATAATATTTCCCTATTAAACCTTTTGAAATATTCACTAATACAAAATGTATTTTATAACTTTTGAGGAATATTTTCATCATTTATAGAATTTAATTCCACTTTTTAATGTCACGTGTAACGGTTTCTATTTGACTTGACATCAGGTGTCTACATAAACGACAAATAAAATCCCATGATACACTTGAAAAGAGCAAAATTATACAGTGGAATTTGATGTGCATGTGCCAAAGTTAACCCCGACAAATAAGTTTTTCGTTTGCTTTTGTACTCAGCATCTTACAAATTGCACCTAAACACTAAACCAACGCCCACGTGAATCTCGTCAATGCACTTCCAGGCGGAACCTCGTTATCACGTGGGAAAGTACAGACAAGCGCACTAAGCCCATGCGATTCTTAGCCGGCTGTATCCAAACGCCGAAGTTAGGTCTACTTGTGCCATCACATGTTAAAAGCAACATATATACTTAACAGATCCCAGCCCTGAGGGATATGACAGTCACCTAACAATTATATATATATATATATATATATATATATAAACACATATACATATACACAAATACACATAAAAAAATTAACAGTTAATTTGGGTTAAATTGGTTAAGTGTCCGGTTCATGTTTGAATCAGTTGAATAAATTTTGTTCAACTGATTTACCGGTTTAATGAATTCTTTAAAAAAATAAAAAATATATTATTTAAATTTAAAATATTAGTTATAGATATTAATTTAAATAAATAAATCTTTTATCACTAGACTATATTGCTTAGTTTATATTTTTAATTAGAACCGGTTAGCTGACTGGTCTGATCTAGATCTAAACTAGTTTTGTCTAGTAAACTACTTTTTAAAATTTCAAAATTATCGACATCTCTTCTCGGGACTATCTCAACTTTTGTTGCAATAGCAAGCTGGTGTGGTGTTTATGCCATCGCCGTAAGCACCTCTCGTGAAAACATAGGTTTTCCACAAGTGCAAAAATATTTCGACTATGATTATAGTACGAACATCTTATTTAAAGTCTATAAAAATGCATTTGTAAAATTTAAACAATCCAATATATGTAGCATCACAAATTTACTAAGATTCAAAAAATTATTTCAGTTAAAATTTAATTATGATAAAATTGTTTAAATTTAAGAATATGCCAAAGGAAAAAAAAAACACAAAAGGCTTTATGCAAAGAATCAAATAATGATGGCCGGTAATTAAATATAAAACCCACCAAGAGCTCAAAACTTTATGCATTGTATTCCAAAGAAAATACCTGTAACCCTTCGCTACTCTTGTGGATCCCAAAGTTTGATTTATCTACCAAAGCTAAAATAAAGTGTGTAGGTTGGAGACAATAAATTTTTCTTTAAAAGTAAAAGGAAAATAATATCAACAATATAGGGAAAAAATCAGTCATAGGATGAATAAAGATAAAAGAAAACAGGCAATAATAAAAAAAAATAAGGATCGTAGGCTAAGTATAATCACATCATTTAATACGAAAATTTCTTTTTCCCTTAATAATTTTATTTTTTAAGCACAATGGATAGATATGAATTATTGAATGAACATTATTTAGACTAAGTTGCAAATAAAAGAAAAATACCAAGTTAAAGGGTTGAGCATTAGACTGCACGCTCCCTTTGTCTTAGGGGTTGTGATTCAATAATGTAGGCTCTATCTTAACCAATGTTGTTAGAATCTAACCGTGAGCTAAAGTATTTTAGTGACTAGTTCATGTCAAATGATGCAAATGTTAGGTCAAACCATTTTGAATCATGATTCAACACACATAATTATGATATAATAATTTTCTGAATATTTTAAAAACTTATTACTTTAAATTTTAATAATTATAGGTTACCCATAGCACATCATTAGCATTACAAATCATGTAAAAATTTAAAACCTAAAATGTATATTAAAACTTAGAAAAAGTAGTTGTAGAACTTAATCTTGTGCTAGGATTAGGTTGATTTGGAGGAATTTCAATTGTTTTGATTATACACTTTACAAATTGAAAAATTTAACTACTTAATAGAGTAAAAAAAATAGCAAGATCCTTAAAATCCCAAATAAGGCATAAAGTATAATTTCGGAATGAAATTTACTCCACCTCTTATTAGGAAATCTAATTGCTATTTTTGTAAGGTGTCATTGGCAATGCTGATGGGAGGGTACAAGTTGGAATGAAATCATCATTGATTCCATCTCATTCTCTTGACATTTTCAAGGTAACCTTATAACTACCATTGACTTTGGATTTCACCATTGAAGTAAGGTGTCTGATAGCCATGATTTAGTCGACAATGAGAGAGTAGGGACAAAACCAAGAAACCCATCTTGAAGACATTGAGGCTCTAATCCGACAATTTGCTGCAAATTATACCGCAAGTGCATAGCGTTAAGTTTTATAGTATAGTAGTAAGAAAGTATCGTCTCTACAAGGATTGTGTATTCCAATTGATCACTATCTATTGCAATGAATAATCTTTATTTTACTTGGAAAATCAAGTGATGTGAATTTAAGTAAAATGTAGAAATAGATAGGCTTTTGAATGTAGGATTTCAAGATAAAGAGGCTCTAGATGATTGACTTCACTTGTGCTTTATCATTGTGCTCTTAACTCATTATATATTGATCATTTTAGTGGTTTATAAATTAAGAATATTGATTCACTTAACTCCCTTCCCGAGTGTTAAGCTAAGTATCTACTCGAGTATCGACTCGTTACATTCCAATTTCAATATCCCTATAAAAATCGAAAGGTAGAGAATGCATTACGCTCTATGATTTTTTTGAATAATTTCATAGAACCTTGAAGCTCTCCTGAGTCATCTAGAATCTCATGTTATGATGCCTCAATTGTATTCAAGATCAACTCTCCCAAGTGTCAAATCTCAAATATGTATTTATTTAATAAATGAACAATAAACTAAAAGCATTAAAAGCAAAGCATCACAAATAAAATATTAAGGGCTCTTAATCATATAACTCATTAATTACACCACAATGTTAGCACAAGATCCATCTTCCCTCTAGAAGGAGAAGTTTATTTGCTCATAATGAAATGAGAATCCATAAAACATCCACGTATCATTATCAAAATTTGGATTCCAGCTTCAATCCAAGTTACAAATGATGAATAAGATGGAAAACACCAAAGAAACAAGGATTGAATGGTAGCAAACTCTTCTTGATGATGCTTAGCTTAGTTTGTAGCTTGAAGCTTTCTCCTCTCCAAAAGCCTCGGCAAGAATTTCCCCCAAAATGCCTCCTATCCTCTCTTAGATATTCTCTAGGGCAACTTCTCTTTGTTTTTATACTTGCTTTCTCGAAGATTTGTCATATTACAACTTTTTCAAGCAATTCCAGAAAATCTGTCATTGTTTCCAAGCAATCTTAAAAAATCTGAAATCCTGTCTCAAGCTTTAGTGCCGCAGGCATAGACTCTCTGTCTTTCCATTTTCCTTTCTTCCTTGGACCTGTGCCATGGCATAATCTTTCTATGTTGTGGCACAAACTTGTTGATTGAACCTATTCTGATGCTATGTCATGGCACAAATTCCTGTGTTGCGGCATAGGCTTGCTAATTTCTTAGTGTTGGATATAGCTTTAGTATTTTGATCATATATTCCTTATACGATATCAAAATGACATGAAAATAATTCTAATATCTACAACTTTCATGTTGATAACACTTTCCAAATTGTCCTCCAATTCTGCCATGAATCGCCTACAAGTGACATTTTTGTTGTAGTTGCTTTCAGCAGGTTTTGAGTTTAAGATAGTTATAGTATTTTGGCTATATCTTCTATATATGACCTCCAAATCTTGTGATTTTTAATTTTTTGGATATATTACCTTAAGGGATAAAACTTTTATGTTTGCCACATTTTTTGATTTAGCCTTTAGATGTACCAAAAATGCACATTTTGTATATACAAGTGCCGCTAATTTTTCTGTGCCATGACATAGACTTGTTGTTTGGCTAATTCTTCACATTTTATGATAAGTGTCATAGCATAGGCTTCCTTTTTCATGGCATTGAAGTACTATCCACCATTCTTTTGCATTTTTTCCATTTCATTGCATTTCCTTATGTTTTCTCCATCTTTTTTGAAGTTGTGTGCCTAGAAACAAAGACAAACATAAACACATCAAATTAATTAAAAATAACTCAAGAACAAACTAAGGTTTAGCTTGAAAGGAGTGATATAAGTGAATAATATTTACTTATCAAATACCCCCAAACTTATAACTTTACTCATCCTCGAGCAAAACAACACAACATGAACTGAACACACAACACAACACAGAATATGTCAATCAGGTTCATCGTCTAAACACCTCAATAGAAATAATATGGCTAAGAAGAAAATTTCAGAGTATCATATATATATATATATGTGTGTATATGTATATATATATATATATCAAGTAGTTCGACTTGGACCTCATCCTCTCAACCTTTGTTTCTAAGTGCAAGTGCAAACAATATAGTCATTCCAATCTGTCTCATTTCATACTTAATTTCATTCCAGCAACCAAGGAATACATATTCAGTGCAAACTCTTCAAACTCATAACATGAAAGAGAGACTACAATAGATTAACACCTGATGTTTTACTTGATTTATTTTCTTCTTTACTTTGCTTGTTTTCTTTTTGTGGGTTATATTACTATCAAATTCTTTATAATTATCTTCTTTTGAATTTTTTGGAATGTGATTCCCCTAATTCTTGGACTATATTACTACCATACCCCCAAACTTATTTTCTTTTCAGTTCATGAGATGTGATCCCCCTACATACATGATGAATCTAATGTTTGTCTCAAACACTAATTGTAAAGAGTTCTGGAGTTTGAATTGAAATATGCAAGCTTAGTTACCAGAACTATTGCTAAATACTCAATGAGTTTAAAAGGAATGGCTATTTGATCTATGTGTGCTCATGAATCTAAAGTAATTTAAACAAGTGATCAGGTAAAAAATATAGACAATAATGATATTAGTAATTTTCATCCTAGCCATTATTATATACCTATTATATATCATTGATTTCCTACGATGATCCTGAGTGATATTCATAACACATAATTTATTATTATTGTTATTATTATTATTATTATTATTATTATTTTAAACATTTTTCTAAAGATCAAACAAACATGACCATACTCAAGTAAAACACTAGATAGAGTTATTGAACAATCACACATGAGCTAGCTAAACACATAGGATCATAAACTAGTTAAACACATAAAGCAGATTAATAAAGCATAAAACATAAAATATAAACTAGACTCCCCCCAAACTTAAAGCTATATTGTTCTCAGTGTTAAAATTAATACATGGGGGGGGAGGGGGGGGGGGGGGGGAGGCGAAACTTTCTTGTGGGGACATTTTCTTATTTGATGGTGAAGGAAGGTTAATTTAAT
>JAYJMB010088450.1:0-19426 GCA_036873735.1 Pouteria campechiana | reverse complement strand
TCATTTATTTAACACACTTTGATACATTCTCAACCTCATCATCATGTTTATATTAATAATCCACTTAATTTCATAACATTTTCATAATAATTTTTTCAAAATTTTAATTATACAACCTGTCGACCTGACAAAAATTACCGAAACTTTAAATAGCAAAAATTTGTATTTTTGAAATTTTTTAGGGTCGTACATTGAATTAATTGGCCAAGGAGTAAGGGTGCATATTTTCTCCCCTGTATATGTTTTGTAGAATTGTTGTGTTAAACCAAGACTGGAGGAATCTTAGTGATAACGTATGCTTTGAATAAAAGAATTGTTATTGTTATGTGATGAGTGTAAGTGAGAAATGTGTATAGGTGTTGAATGTTTTAAGTGCATGATGTTTCAATTAAATTGAAAAAAATAAATAAAAATTATAAAAAAAATATTATGGATGAAAAATTATTTGGATACATGATTCACCAAATGGGTAGCCTATATGTGTTAAATATGGTCATTAAATTGGATTTTAGAAAGTCAAGTGTGGTGCACGAATATCATTTTCAATGGAGTGTAGATTACCATAACCAAAGTATTATAAAAATCACTTTTACAATCCCTATCCCATCTTCCTAACGTGAGAGAGAGCTTGTTCATGCCCCTTTCAACGTAAGCTCCACTCCCTATCTTGCAATCTTCAATTTTAGTTTTGTTTAGTGGAAGAAATTGCTAGCAAAGGGCAGCAAATGTGATTAGTGGGCCATGGCATACAAATTTTCTTGGATTAGAAGGGTGGAAACCAACTAAATCTAAAATCTTGTTGCTGATCAGTGGGACCCATTAGGCAAATTCCAGGATTAAGGTATAGATTTAATCCCATTAAGTTGTTGATGATGTTTTAGAAGAAGTACATGCAAATCATGTTGAATTTTTGATGAAAAATCAAACCCTAAAACACTCGGGTTGCTAGAATTTTTAAGTGGGGATTAGGTGATGGAATTAAGGTATCTAAGGCATGATGAAGACTTGATTAAATTCAGTTAGGGAAGAAAGATTAGCGGCATTAAAATAGGTTATTGAAAAATAAAAAGTGATCTTGTATATAGCTGTTGTCCATGGGATTTTAGGGCTAGAAAACTTAGAAATTAAGCAAGGTAATTAAGCTAAGTGATAGGGGGATAATCGTAGCTTAATTACCCTCCTATTATGATAGCTAATGGACCCAAATAGTTAGTGCATTGAATGCTAATTAAGTGGACAACTAGCTTATGTATTAAGTGTGTTAATTTATGAAATTTAATATAAATTTTTCATTAATTAGGCTGTGATTTTGGAGACTGATTAAGGGCTCATTAAAGGGGGGTATCCTGAAGTTCAGGGCATTACTAATCAACCAAATTAACAAGGTAAGCAGGTATTTTATTTGAGTTTAGTTTGGACAGTTAGTTTTTGTAATTTTAGGCACTTTTATTCAATAATTTTGGACATGTTGTATGTTAATTTAAATATTTTGTTTATGCCTCGTGTAACCATGATTAACGTCATTAATCAACATATGTGTTTTGCATTAAGAAATTAGTGAAAATAGATAGAAATTTTCATTAAACATGTGAACAGGACATTGAAATTAAGGCTTATCAAGTACCCCTTTTGACCTTAATTAAAACATAATTAAATGATGTGATTTTGAAAAAATAAAAATATTTTGTTGTTTTTTATATGTTGGAATACAAATAAGAAAATTCTGGTAGAAAAATTTAAATATTAATAGGTCCAAAAAAATCAAGGAAGTAAACACCCAAAAATTCGCTCGCTACCCATTTTACCAATTTCTGTTGATTTTTGTATTTTATTTTTCTTATGTAATTTTTTTATTTATATTATTTTATTATATTTTTAATTTGCTCAATTTAAATTTTTTATGTCTGGTATGCTGATCGTACATTTTTCATACTATATGGAACTTGTAGAAAAATTTTATATCAAAATTAGATGGATAAATTAGAAAATAAAGAATTTTCTTTTAGGATTTTTGTATATATGTTTTAACCCTTGGAGTGCCGATATTTTTGGGTTTTAGCACTTGGTTGGCATGGAGCCCTATGTGGCTCATATATTCATTTTATGATGGCTATGGGGCCAACATGTATCCTCCATATGGCGAGGAGTAGCCCAGTTAGCCAAGGAGTGGTTGTCTGGGCAATCAGCATAGCTAAGCGTTGCTATCAGCCTGGATAGCCTGTGTTCTTTGATTTGACCTGAGTAGCTGATGTATGCACATCGAGTGGTAAACTAGTACTCTTGTGAGATGACAAGGGTGGGGTGCACTATATACAACATTATAGCTGTGTGGGCCTGGCAGGCTTCTAGCCAGGATGGACTCGACGTACTGTAGAGTGAAAGGGTATTGTTCTGGATTTGGTGTGCCTACGAGGGTAGAGTAGGTGGATGATGGTAGTGCAAAAATAAAATTATGAAAAATGCAATGAGATGCATTAGGTTGAAAAATCTGATTATTATGCTTCATTATATTAAGGAAATTTTTTTATGTATATGTATATGTAAATAAGATATAGGATTCATGTGATATGTGTAGGATTTTCTGGCATTTGGATGATAACTCAAGTTTGAAAAGATGTGGATTATGAAGTGAATTATTCTGAGGTAAGTAGGATATGCATGTTTGCTTGTGTGATTTGATGGGGATAGTGGTTATCCCCTAAGTGATTTGATAATGTGCTTATATGGGAATATATGGATTGATAATTATATATGTGACTTCGATGGGGTTGTAAATATCCCATTTTTTATTGCATGCAATGTGAATATGTATGAGAATTGAGATTAGTAAAAATTCCAAAATGCTATGATGTGGGCATGTCTTTGATTGTTATATAATAAAGCATTGTGATATTTTATGTTAATGTATAGTTTGGGAGGGGATAGAAGATATTTCCTACATATAATTGCTATTATTATTCTGGTGTATAGATGTTTGAATTAAGGAATCGTAGTTATCCCTTGAATGTAAATTGTAATATATGCATATATGTTATGTATATGTGTGATTTGAGATAAATGATTATCAGAGAGCATACAATTTACTTTGGAATATGCAATTAATGTTATATTCTTCATGTTGTGACATGTTGAGATGTTGTACTGAGTTTAAAAACATGTCTATTTGGATTGGTATGTCAAATACCTTATGGCTCCCTATTTACTTGGATGGATGAGATTTTGTTGATTTTTGTTGAATTATTAATTGCCACGCAATCTACTTATGGAGTCTATTTAGACTCACGCTTGTTTTATTTTTTTAGTAGACAAGTCAAGTCCAGAAGAATCAAGATTGCTAAGAAAGTACAATAGTTAAATTTGTTTTTCTTTGTATGGTAATTGGGAAATTCTCATCTTATGTATATTGTAATTATAATTAATTTATGTCTTATAATGTATAGTTGTAATTTATAGTCATATCGATGTAATATTGCAATGCGAGGTGTATGGTGTATTTGGAATGGAAATTGTATGGTGGTGTGGTGGATTCATTGTCATCATGATGCAGCTACGGTCCTAGGGTTTCCTGTGGAGTTATTAGGATGTTGTGTGAATAACTGAAGAAATATTGGAGTGTATAATTTCTTACTTTTATAAATTATAATGAAGAAATGTGTCATAATATGTGATGAATATTTGTACCTAAGTGGACAACCCTATTTTTAAGGGAGACTCTGTTCATTGTTTTGTAGAAGTTAGGTCAACTAGAAAAAAAAATCAAAGCAACCCACACTTGAAGTGGGAAAATCATGGTATGATCATATGGATTTATGGTGTAAAATGGAGTAAAGCCCCCATGTTGGTGGGGCGTTACAACAGGATACCATGTGATGATGGATTTTGCAACATTTGTAGCAAAATTATAGGGATAGACCGGAACATGCCGCAATTGTAAGATAGCTGAGTCCCTTTGGTGATGGTTGATGCCATTTGGTTGTGGCTGTGCCCACTTGATTCGTGGCTGAGTCCACTTAGTTCATAGCCTCCCGATCATAGTATTGGTTGATAGCAGGTGAATGAAAATATTTATACATTGGTTTATATTGGCCACATGATAGTAGTTCCATTTGTATGTGATTTTGTTGAACATTGAATACCATTCGAGGATTTGATTGCTTGTTGCAAATGATACCACATTTAATATTGTTGAATGAATTAGTAATCTCGTTATGATTAAGAATGCTATATTGGAGCATTCATGTACATTGATTAACAAAGGATTAAATATAGTTGAATTGAATTGTTATAGTTAGACAATGGTAATATGGAAATTGATATAGATTCTCTTGTATTGGTTGATTTTGAAATCATGGAAATATTAGAGTGACATTGACTTGAGAAAATGAATTTGTAATTGTATTGAAAATGAAATCGTAGATGGATGTATTGTATGTGACATGAATGATAGATTGTTTTGATGGGTGTATTTGTTTATTTGGATCTTGACTATAGTAATAAATTATAATGTAAAAAGTTTGAGTATATCTTTGACTTTAGATTGAAATTATATTTGAGCCTAAGTTGAACAGACATATTTTCATGAACGTGAAATTGTATATGATTGTGTCTGATACAAAATTGAAGTTTGATCTTCATTCTTTAATAAATGATTGGATAATAATCAGATATTTTTGTTCTTCGGTTAATATTATCGAAGCTCGATGATAATTAACATGTTTGGAGACATAATTGATGTATAATTAGGTCAAATTAAATGGTGATAGTGGTACAAGTTACGACATTGCATTTAAAGTTTTGAGGATGAAACTTTTTGTAATGAGGGAAGCTTTTAACACCTGGGGTGTTTGAAATCTAGTCATGTGAAAATGGGTAGAGTTTACTCTACGAATTCGATAAATTGCACTATTTTGAGCTATATAAATAAATGAGAAAAAAACTTGAATGGTGAAATTTAGTAAAAGCTTGTTTATAATCAATATGAATGGCCTAAAATAATCATAATACGTATTGAAATGTGTGTGGAAAATTCTATTGAGCATTGAATGCAATTTGGAATGAAAATGGCATATGGAGTCACTTATAGCAAAAATTTGGTTAAAAATAACCAAATAGGTAATTTTTGCAATTAAGTTCAAAAGAGGTGGTGAATAGCATGAACATATTTTGTTTCATGTATGTGATGTATGGTAAGTGATTGTTATGATTTTTGAAGTGTTTTATGTAAAATGGGGCTATGGTGATCATTCATAAGTGTAAATGCTGAATTTGAAAAAGGGATCATTGTGATTGAATTTTGACATAGATAATGGACTAATGTAAAATAGGGTTCAACATAGAAGTCATATATCTGAACTCCAAAAATCACTCAATTTGGAGTTCATATGTGGAAGTTTTGACTAATACACTGAAACTATTTGAGATGACTAAAAAAATAACATGATTAACGAGACAGGTCAAATTTATTGAAATTTTTGACATATTTGAGTGCTTGTTAACATGAAAGTGGTAGCCCTTAAAGTTAGCTTTCAAATTCCGTAAAAGGCAAGTAATTTGGACATCATATGTAAAAGTTATGATCAAATTACTAACATTGTATTGAGATAGAATTTCACTACCGTGGCAAGGATTTTTCCTATTACGATAAGGCTTCAGAAAACTAATCTTTATGGCATCCAGCAAATCCCTGCCACGGCTTTTGCCTACCACAGTAGGCTTTTCCCTACCTTAGTAAGGCAATTTCCTATCGCGGCATGGCTTTAGCTAGGCCTATTTTTCCCTATCCAGCAAGTCCTTGTTGTGACAAGGCTTTTCCCTACCATGGATGGGAAAAGTGAGTAATGGGTTGATCACCATGAATTTAGAATGATTTGGCTATAGAAATCATGATTTTTAGTTTGTTAGGATTCTGTGAATATTGACTTATGGGAGATTTTATGGTTTCTATGAAGTTAGTATGGGGAAATGAATTAATATCTCAATGATGATATTTTTGGACTTGTATAGAATAATTTGGAATTATAAAAATGAATATTGAACTATGACTTAGTTTGAGATAATTGTGGAAATTGTGTATGAGCTATGTAAGCAATAAATTTGCTGAATTAAAGAGTTAATTGAGTTGTTTTAAACATGTTTAACTATGTATCATGTTGAATACATATTGATCATGTCATATACGAGATGAATGTAGTATAGTAAACATGGTCGTGGCAAATTAATCTATTGGCTATAGTATCTGATAATTGTACTTTATTGACTTGATGTAAATTAGGCAAAGTTGCCTTTGTAAATGAAAAGCCTAGTTGTGTGTATAGGGCAAATTGAATATGGATGGAAATCTGTGGAGCTTGAGGCATTAGGGAAAATGATTCGTCAGTAAAGTCTGTAGGCGCCCCTCTTTTGATTAGTTATATTGTTTGTTTGGGGATGAAAATACCATTTGATTGTATCCGGCATGGTTATTTTGGTTGCAGATTGTGAACATCACTTATGTATTTAAGATTGATGTATTTGGTTTGTTGGGATAGTGGGTATCTCTTGGTTTGGATTATTGATGTTCATTGTATGATTATTAGTTTTGTGTATGGTGGTTTATGGAAAGGGATGAAGGACATCCCATTAAATAACATGTGGGAATTGTGAATTTTGATAATGGTGATGATGAAGTGGTAATGTTTGAGATACAGAAATATTTAGCATGAGTTGAGTCTGTTGAAGAAATTGAATATAATGTATCTAAATTAGTGATTATATTTTGTTATTACATGTCTACTTACTGAGTTGCCTAGACTCATGCCTTCTTATTTTATATTTTTAGCTGATAGGTCAAGCAATGAGCCCAAGGAAGATAATATTTATTGTATTGATTGAATTTGTATTTAGAAATTTCCTTTATTGTATTTGTAATAAATTTGAGCATGAATGTAATTGAGTACAGATATATATTTGTGGAATTGTAATTGAGTAATCTTAATGATGGAAATAAGTTGTGATGGAATATCATGGGAATGTATTTATGGTTTTGTACAGAAGGATATAATTTTCCCTTAGATGTGTTGCCATCAAGATACAATGAAATCTAGGGCTATGGGTATGTGGTTGGATATATTTCAGAATGATGTTAGTGTTTTATTTGATTTAATGAATAATTGTATAGGCCAGCTCCTAATATTTTAAAGGGAAATGTTGTCTATTTTTCCATAGAATTAGTCGAGTTCCAAATTGAGACTCGAGTACTTCACCCTAAATGTGGGCAAATTTAGGTGAAATATAGTGCAAAATGGTAAGTCTCACCTCGAAAGGAGGGGCATGAAACAAATCCTCCTAGAGTACCTTGTTCCATGTGCAATATTGATGCTTCAATCATTTTCCCCACTTCAATAGACAATCTACTTTGTATGGCATAGTTTAGCACTGCTCTTCGTCTTGAAACTCTAGAGACATGGTATGAAGGCATCGTTCTAGCAAAAATGAAATGGTGCCAAATCTTCCCATTTATGTGTAATTTTGATTGTGGAAAGTTGAGCACTACATTTCTTGATCTTTTCCATTCAATGCCTTGCTCTATAAGAAAATGGAGTATCACTTCATAATCTGGTCCCTGCTCTCTAAGCCGTGAAAATTCATCATCAAGTATATTTGGCAATTGGTATCTGTGATTGATGGTGGTTCTACCAAATGGAATCCATTTGCCCTGTATGAATGACTTGTAATCTCAATGGTCCTTTGCATTAACATTGAATTCTCTCACAACTGGAATAAGGGCAGCGCTTGGTTGCTTGACAAATTCACCCCATTATCTTTCTTCAATCACAGTGCAAATAGTTCTCATCAGATTATCAAGACCCCTTTCTTTTATACATTTCTTGCCCACTATGGAGTTTTTGTATCTATCAACAGTTGTTGCACTTACAAAGGTTGTCTTGATCAGAGGTCCTGATTTTGCACTTCTCTGTCTTTTGGATGGAACTGCAGACATGGTTTTCTTTCCTTTGGGAGGCATGGTGAGGTGTAGTGAAAGCAACACTGCATTCCAATGTAATATCACACAACCCAATTCAAGAACAATGTAGTTCAATGCAACAATGATCCACCAATAGCAAGCAACAGCCCCAAATTGCCAATTGTAACCAACAACCTCTAGTATAATGGCAACAACTTAATATGAACAACCACTACTCAAGCTAATGCAATTCCCACTTCAAGCCTTTTGTCCAACGCTTGGAATGCAATAATTGGCTTGCTCACAAGCAATAAGAACAATCACCATTCAAAAGGCATTACATGACTCGTCTATCAGCATGATATTATATATGATTTTGATGATAATAAAACTTATGTTAAATTAAAAAACATGTATGCTTAAATCTCTAACAATCATATATATGGCTATGAATTAATAACAATTAATTAACAAAAATACTTAACCATTAATGATTAATGAAACAAGTATACACTCTCCACTTTATGGTGTGCATATCATAAACATTTCTTAATCTGGACAGCATAAATTTGCTAAATCATATTATGCACCATGATTACTTAAGCTTTCATATTATGCATTCAATGGAAATATATACTATCCTTGCTTTACAAAATAATACAATTACATAAGGATAAAATACATTATGACATTATATATGAAAGCTAACAATGTAGCATGTGCAAAAATATTCAAGTGTAGGATAATGATCATCTGCAACAAACTATCACAACTATCTGCTATGTTCCAAAGAAGTTGAATTGATGAAAATTATGGAAGAAGAAGAAAGCAGAAGGTTTGGAGACAACCAACAAAGAAGGTTGCTTTAGATGCTTCCTCGAACAAAAACAATAGGAGACAAACAAGGCTTCGAAGATGTGCTAAAATGAGCTTGCATTGTCTATCAGCCTTAACGAGAAAATGTCAACAGACAAATGCAAAACAAGAAGTTAAAGAAGAAGCAATGATCAGAGCGCTTAAATTACGTTCGAGAAACTCGAACCACTCATACTTGAGCAAATCAAGTCTGTCCAAGATAAAGCACAAGGATGAAGAAGCAACTCAATGACTTGGCAAACAAATGAAGAAAAACAAAGAAGTAACCACCCAAACTATCAGGCAATAAGAAAAGTGACTTTGTCTGATCAACAAAGTTAAAGAAATAATTTTTCTGAAGATAAGAAGGCTTGATTGAAGGGACTGTAACTTCAGCTGAGCCAAGATAGACAAATTCAGATTTAAGAACCAAGGAAGTTGATAGAACAAACCCCTTTGGTTGCTTAAAATATGTAGAAAAGCTAAAAAACTTTGCCTCATCTTTGGATCAAAAGGTCATCTGTTACAATAGACAAAGTTCAACCAAAGCAAAAGATAATGTAGATGTTACACTTTGATCATAGATGAAGCTGAATAGACAAAGAGCTACTTGGATCGAAAAAGGGCTACAATAGACAAAGGCATGATCCTCTACAACTTACGATAGATAAATGCAATGTGCAAAGTATTCCATCCAGGACAAAAAAGAATACACTTCGTCTATCATTTACACCAGACGAATGTCACACTTCGTCTGTTCGAGCAAGTTGAAGTAAGCTTCATCTAGCACCTTCAATAGACAACAAGGAACAAAAGAAGAAAATCACACTTTGTTGGTTAGTGCAAGATGAGCGAACTTCATCTGTCACCTCCGATAGATGATTTAGAACAAAGGAAGCATATCCAAGTTCGTCCATTTATATTAAGGGAACTATTTTTCAATCGATCAGCTCATGTTCATCAGCACCATTTAAAGTTAGTTTGTTATCTTTAACAGACAAAGCATGTACATGAAGGATTGATCAACTGACAAATCTTCTAGAGGAATTGTGGCAGAGAAGGAAGTATTTGTCTATCAATTAGTGTAACTCCATCTGCATCGAAGTTCATCTGCTAATTTACAGACAAAATCATTCTTATGGAAGTTCAATTGACAGACAAACCTTGGAAGAATTTGTCTATAATTTATGGTAGACAAATGCAGATAGAGAGAGGCTGTGACTTGTCAAAGAAAAATCAATTTATGTGAATAAGCATACAAATGGCATCTTCACTCAAGTCGTCATTGTACAGACTTATATCAGTCACCATTTCTGACAACAAGCAACGCTGAAAGTTTTTTAAAGCTATGGCAAGTCGAATGAGGAACACATTTATCATAGCTCATCCTCCTCTCTGAAACATTGTAGCAACCCAAGACAAAACAGAAAGACCTAGACTTCAATGACAGAAAATTCAAACTATCTCATTTATTCAATGCTGCTTTCGTCTCTGCATTGATCGGCTCCCATCTTCTTCAATGGCTGATAATATACAAAAGCTATTTAAGGAAAAGAGGGAAGGATAATTGAAAGGTGTTGAAGGAACTCATTTCAAATGTGCTCAACTTTATACAAATCCTTTCGCCTATGGTCAAGAGCTTAAATCATCATCTATCTTTCTTGAGCTTAAACCTTCATATTCTTAGGGCCATTATCTTTACATTATGGGAAGATCTTTTTGTATTACATAGAGCTGAGAAAGCGATCATATCTTCCCTTGTGCTTCATTATAACACTTTTTAAAGTGTTTTTTTTGGGTAAACTTGAAACTAAAGAGTTTGTAATGAGCTCAAGAAAACCATATTGTATGAGTTATTGGTGAACTCAGGAAAACCATCAAGTTTGCTGGTGACCTTTGAAACCAGTGAGTTTCCTGGTGAACTTATAAAACCAAAAGAGTGTGGGGGAGACTTATTTATGCCCCCTGGAGCTGAAATCCAGAAGAAGTGTATGGGACACTTATGTATTCCATTGTACGGGGTATAGTGGAACCTGACGCATAATGAGTCTATGCTCTTGGAAGACTAGATGTATGGACATGGTCCTGAACCATTATAAAAATCTTATTTTCTCTATGTGTGTATGTGTTTGATTATTTTTTTTATTCTTAATGCATTTTATTATTCATTTTACGCCACACGGCACACAAGTAGGAAAAGAGGGAAATGATTCAAAAGGGGTTAAGCAATGAATCTTTATTTAGCAAATTTGACCCTCCCCTCTTAGGTTAAGCCATCCTATGGGAACTCTACAAGTGGTATCAAAGAGGGCTATATAAACAATTCTAGTGGTCCATTTGGCTTACGCAACAATGTTATCCTTTTTGTTCTTCAAAGAGTAGTCCATCTTCCATCTTTCAAATTTTTGATAAATTAAACTGGATATATTAGAAAAGGAGATTGGAAACATTTCTTATGGGCAAATGATTTTTATATATGGAAAATTATCTGTATTGGAATAAGTGAGGATGAAACGATAGTAGAGTTAAAAATGTCAAAAACTCTCTATATAAGCTCTTTGTTCCACCATTTGTAAGGATGTCTTGGCTTGTAGATTAATATGGGAAATCTTTAGACAAGCCAAAGACAAACTATTAAGAGATAAAAACACTTTGCACTTACACACTATTAGCGTTATTATTCAAACTAACTTGAGTGCAAGAAATTTAAGAAAGGAGAAAATGATCTCGTAAAGAAGAAAAAAGAGAAAGAAGACTTATTCTGAAGAAATAAATTGAAGACACGATGAAATACCAAGTTCATTCGAAATGAAAAGGAAAGGTAAGTACAGGTATGACACTTAAACTCAAATGCTCTTACTAAATGTGTCATTATTTGAAATATTTACTTGCGTATTTCTTTCAGTCCATTCACTTGTTAATAAGTATTCATGCTCAGTCCTTCAATTTATTAATTCTATCTATGTGCCTTTACTTTTAATATTCATATACCTAAAGAGACAAATTTACATTCTTTTCTTTTAAGTGTTACTTATTTCATTCAGCTCATTCCTTTAAATTCAACTTCTGTCTTTCAATTATTTACTTCTATTTTCTTTAAGTTTGTAAAAATCAATTTACATTTACTTTTATTTATCTAAAATCTTACTTGTTTTATCTGTGCATTCTTATCAAAGATATTCTCTAAATTTTTATTAAGAAATAGAATTAAAAAATTAGAATTTTGTCTAAATTTCCTTCAGTTGTGGATTAAAATTGAATTATAAAACTATGTTTATATATTTCTACTTATTCATTTATTTATTCATTTGCACATTATGTAGAAACCGTATTTAGAATTTTGATTTCTTAGATAATTGTACATTGATAAAATTAAACTTTTATACATAGTATTTTTTGTGCATATATTTTTCACTAATGTATATAAATAGGAAAATATAGAGCTAACACTAGGACAAATAAAATTCTAAAAAATATAAAGTAAAACTTTCAAGATAATCAAGAAGAAAAATAAACATTCAGAAAATGAACAACATTAAGATAACAAGTAACTTAAAAAATAAGAATGTCTAAAAGACATATAACTAAAAGAAAAGATAAAAATAATGAAACTAAAGGATTACGCTCAAATTGATTTTAGGTGAGTTGATCTAGCACATAAGATTAATGTTAATTCACATCGGTGTTAGCTCAAATAGCTTAGTGGTTGATTAAATCAAGTATTTATCCTGACCATTCATGAAAACTGCTTTAATTCATTAGCTTGTTTCTCTGCATAATGTTTTGATTTAAAAATGATTCTCTGAACTAATGTATTGGCAATAAATGTCCGCATCAATTTGAATTCATTAACGAAGAAAAGCGCAAGAATATGTGAAGTGTATGTAGGAAAGCTTGAGTTGAGCATAGAAGAATGATATCAATGAAATATCAGAACCTTCCTCTTAGCTCACAAATCCAAGTAAAAGAGCTTACAAGTTCAAGTTCTGGATGTAAGGAAATGACTGAAACTATAGCATGGAACAACATTAGACTTTAGAATTAGCATCAAAGGCTTGATAGCAGAAGCTAAATGCTTAGTCAAGACTGATAACAATACTTTTGAACTCGAATGAGAAATCTATGAAGAAAAGCATCAAAATAGATATGTTGATGCCTATAAATGAACTGCATTGGATTTGAATTAAGTCAAGTTTATTGCTTTGAGCCAAATTTTAACAAACCTCAAAATGATCAAAACTCTATGATCATTATGGTCCTAAGGCATAGTCAAGCCTGTTTGGGAAACCTCGCAGTTTAAGGTCTCATATAGGAATTTCATTCCTAGTCATTCCTTTTGTAATAATGTTTATTGTCTTGAACTTACATAAAGGATTAAAAATTGAAAAGTAAAACTCATAAAAGACATTAAAAAGCATAACACACAAAAAGTTAATACAAAATTTTTAACACTAATAAATCTTTACTAAAGAAAATAAACATTAAACATGAAAAATATCTATTTCCTTAAAACATCTATAATAGCCACTAACTCTTCTATCCTATCTTGAGCCTCGAATAGCTCCTATATGACTCATATTTTCCTCATAAGCAAAACACCAATGGTTTAAGAGAAAATCAGAAAAAGTATTTGCCTTCCTGGCATACTTCAACTCTCTTCCCAGAAGCTTAACTTTTTCCTTCAAAAAGGAAATTTGGTTATGCCCATCAATCCTTTCTTTCTCCATCTCTCTACTTAGTACATTCTCAACCCAAACAAATATCATCTTATATAGAGAAATTAGAGAATAAGTAGGGTCAGCTCCCAAGAGATGCATTAACTCTATAGGTTAAATCATCAGTAACCAATCTCTTTGTAACAACACTAGGAAAGACACACTAATGGCTAGACCATTAGAACTCGATAAATCATACACCTTCATATTATCTAACCTAGAGTTATTAATAAAAACTATGATTTTAAACTAGCTATTTAATTATCTATTTTGTTTGAATTAGTATGTAATAAAGAAACATAAAACATAATTCAACATCACAAGCATAAAGAATAAGCAGAATCATAACAATTAAAGAGCAAAAAATTCAAATCAATCACAATATTAGAAGTACAAATCTTCAAGAGAAAATTAAAATGATCACTCAGCCTAAGCCATAGAATTTTTGGTCAGAAGATGTGAAAAATAATTAGTATTACCCTTGATCAAACTTAACTCTTGTTTTAATTGTTTAATTTGATCTTGGAGAACTTGAATCTTATCTACTACACTAGAATTTGCAAAAGAATTTGACCTCGCCATAAACAATTGTTAAACTATCATCACAATTCTAACCTTTCAATATATGTCAAAGAATATGAAGCGTCTCACCACTTTCCAATGAATATATTAATTCTGTTATTAAATCTATTAACTACTGTTCTTGGTAATGATAAAGAAATGCACTAGCTGCATGCACATTAAAAGAAATATGGACTAAAGTAATTGTGCAACTAGGAATTTAAAGACTTTATAAGAACTAAACTAGGATAATGCATTGTCACCTCATTTGCATGAAATCATTCTTTTTACATTCAGCATACAAATATGATTTTGATGAATAATACATGTTAAAATGCTTAATTATCAAAATGCCTAAAGAATATTTAATATTGTAATGTTTAATTATCAAAATGCTTGGAAGATGTTTAATCAACCTAATTAATCTGATCGTTACAATAAAATAATTTTATGGAAAAGAAAATTGAGTGATAAATTATAACCAAAAAGAAGAAAGAAAATTATTCTAAGATTCAATAAAATAAGGGGAGAAGAATTTAATCAAAGGTATAAGATAAATATATTTAAGGGAGAGAATTATTGGTCCCTTATACAATGGTAGCTCAAGAGGGGGGGAAGGGGGTGAATTGAGCTTTTAAAACTTTTGGCCAAATCAAATGATTATGGTGTTGAATGAATAAGTAAAACAGATTGCACAATACACAACACAATATTTTATAATAGTTCAGCCCTTCCAGGTTCCTACTCCACTTCTCTGAGTTAATCTTCTCTACTAAACTCAGTTGCACTAATACCTTGATCAACCTGATCAAATTCACATTGGTTTTACAACACGCTCACCAACCAACTTACTGGTTTTCCAAGCTAATAAGAAACTTTGACAACTTGGTGGTTTTCAAAGCTCACCAACAAACTTATACCCTTTCAGCAAGTTCCCTACTTGCTTATCTCAATACATAAATACCAAGCACTCTGCTTGTGTTGCTAAATAATAAAGTAAAATGTATCGATTAATGCCTCTTACTTAGGCAGACTTGTACATAAATTCAGAATTCTAGGTAAATAAATAAGCAATAAGAGTGAAAGATTCAAACTCCTTGATTGAGAAGAGATTTAAACTTTGAGAGCTCAGACTGAGTTATATCCATTGGATTCAAACTTTTGAAGGAACATTTTGAATGTTCTTCATGTAATTAGCAATGTTCAAATGATATTCAAATGGGTTATTTTCTTTTGCTTCTTAATATCTCTTTTATACATTGAGAGAGATTTTTTTGTTGATGACTTTAGCAGACATTCAAACATTCGAAAATGAATTTCTATACCTTATCTTTTATTTGACTTCTGACTTTGCTGCAATCTGGTAATAGTTTGATACTTCTATCACTGACTTTTCCAAATGTTCACTTTTGTATCAAGTGTTCTGAAGAGACAAGTGAACAGATGGTGTCTAGACTAATTTTTGATAATTTTAATTATTTTCTTTAGATTCTATGAAGTGAAAGTAATCCTTCTTAGTTTGACAATCATTTGTGGAGAGAAGTTTAGATTTTCTAAACTTATATCACTTTCAAAAAAGTGATATGAAGTTTTGAAAAACATCTCCGAAGCATGACTCAAAGTTTTGAAAAACATCTTTGAAGTGTGACTCAAAGTTTTCTAAAGCGACTCAAAGTTCTCTGAAGTATATATGTTTACTTCTAAGCTTGTCCTATTGTTTACGAAGCATACTTGACACTTCTGAAGCTTTTCTTGATTATCTCCGAAGCACACTATAACATTTCCAAATTTTTGGAAAAGAACTCCAAAGTGCACTGTGACTGCTTCGAAGCTTTTTCAATTTTCTCCAAATCTTTCTATAATAATTCTGAAGCTTCAATCATTTTCTCTGAAGTTCATTGAGATGTTTTTGAAGTAATGCAATCTGCTCTGAAACACATTATAACTACTCCAAAGTGTTCCAATCTTCTCCAAAGTTATTGCTATTTGCTTCGAAGCTTGTTTTCAAAACTTCAAAGATTCTATTTTATTGAATTAAATATATGTGAAATTTATATACTTAATTTTGAAATAGCATTTACTTTATATCTTTTTTTTGTCATCATAAGGGTTATTCTTAAGTTGAGTATGCATTGTTCTTTCTACAATATTCTTGAGAACAGATTGTTAGTACCTTAATGTTCTTGAGAACAGATTGTTAGTACCTTAATATTTTACTCATGCTTTTGTTCATAATTAAAACATACTTATTAAGAATGTTCATCATCAAAATCAAGCTAGATAACATGGTTCAACATTCTCCCCCTTTTTGATGATGACAAAAAGTGAGTGATATACCTTTCAAACCTTATCTAATAATAAACTCAAGCAACTTATTTTGCAAATATTTCAGAAAATAGATTAGCTCCCTCTGAATTGATGCATATTATTTTAATTGTGTAGAATAGAAACTTCATTCATATACTATCTTACGCATGCACATATCTTTTTACATCACATTATCACATTTTCTCCCATCACACATTTTCTCCCCATTTTTGTCATAAACAAAAAGGTGGAAAAAGTAGCAATATGTGACAGAAAAAAATGCATATAAATATTGAACTTTGCATTGATCAAAAAATTTCATATATAATGTCGAGACATCAGAGAAAAAAAATTACATTAGAGAGAAAAAATTTGTAAACGATAATAAATTCATTTAGGTGTTTTGGGTTTTGTCTTATATGTCTTGAAAAATACATCTTAAAGAGGTGGAAGAGGTGGCTTGGGTTCGGAAGAAGATGGTTTGGGATCAGAGGAAGATGGTTTGGGAGAGGGGTTGATACATAAATTAAGCCAATTTTGTCCCTGTAGGTTGTATCTAGCAATTCAGGAAAGGTTATAGGAAGCCCTTTTGAGAAAGCTTTTGTATTGTCATTCATTATTGCAATGTACTCTTGATATTATATTGTGATTCTTTCTACAGGAGACTTCTTGTGTTCTTTAGGAGGTGGAATTCAAGGCTTCCTCTTTGGTTTGGAGGTGAATGGTTGAGATGAAGGTTTTGTTTTTGGTTTTGGGAGAAAATTTTTGAAATGCCACTGGTGCAAGCTGAATTATTTTTAGCCTATGTTGAAGAGAAGGATCTTTCATTTGAGGATAAGTAAGAGGCAAATTATCAGCAATTGCCTCAAGATTGGCATTGTTATAGAATGAATTTTCTTCTAGAGTCATAATGAAGAGTTGATCAGGACCAGTGGGAGATGAAAACACATTTTTGACAGGTTTGGAAGTTGGAAGCATTCAAAGGAGTGACTCAGAATACTCCTGCAAAATTGACTCCTTATCTAGAATAGTAATGGTGGGGTTTTCTGGAGTCAAAGGAGGATTTGGAAGAATTAGAATTCTATGAAGAAGGTTAGCATCCTCAAGTTCTGGCAATGGTAATTCTTGTTTGGAAATGATAATGTTTTGAGAAGCAAACATTTTGACAACTTAAAGATTGAGTTCTAATCTAGCTTTGAACTCAGAAAAAGTCATCATGATTGGATTAGATAGATGAAGAATAACATCAGGATTATCATCAATAATTTTGCTTTGAGATGGATTTTGTGATGGAGAGGGAGGATACATGTAGCCTGGAGGAGGTGTGAAGTTTGGTGGACGGTTAAGAGGATTGTCCCACTCGAATGGAATGTCCTCAATTCTGTCAGGTATTATATCTTTTGATCGGATAAATGTCATCCACAAAATATTAAAATTATAAAGTTGGGATGGAATCTAGATATAATACTCATTTGAGGGAGTGTGAGTATTATTTTCTAAGGTTGGAACTGATGGAGGAGGTGATGAAGGAGAAGTTTGTGCTTGTGAAAGGGGAATATATGGGAGGATAAAAGTCATGTTAGAAGGTTGACTCATGGGCTGAGCAACCTCTTGAATAACAGAGAGTGATGAGGGATGAGGAGGTAAAAGTGAAGACATTATTGTTATTAGTGAGCTGGGTCTTGATGGAGAGAAATGGTGCGGAGGTGATGGAAAGTGAGTTGGAGAAGGAGTGAAATGGGTTTGATGTGAAGTGAAGTGGAAATGGTAGGTTTGACCTTGAAATGATTCTGCTAGGGCTTAAAGAGAATCATGTCTCTGATCAGGCCTATGAAGCCTCTGATCAATTCTATTGGCTCTTAGAATCATGGAAGACATAGCAGTTGAAAGAACATAATTTGTTTCATTCATTTGAAGAGCTAAGGTTTGCATGAAGTATTCTATCATGGTTATTTTGTCTTCTAGATCCTTTGACATAGGCTGGGATGTGGGAATGGATGAGGTGGATGGTTGATGAGTGTGAGTAGGTTTGATAGGTGAGGGTGTTTGTGAAGGTGGGTGTGTTGCTACCGTTTCTTCATATATATTCTCTCTTAAAATTTCTTCTACTATTTCATCAACATTAATCCTTTATTTCTCAGCATCTTCTATTCTCACAGCTTCTCTTTATTCTTTTCTCTTAGAGAATTCTTCTCTTTCTACTGGTGAACTAATAAAATCTTATCTTTCAATTCTTTCTTCTTCATTATGAGAGGGGGTTTCCTGTCTTGGCTCAGTGGCCTATTCTGTAGCATCTCTCCTTTTTGGACTTTCTTTAGGTCTAGAACTTTTAATCTGAGTTACTCTTCTTGTTCTTTCAGAGATCCAACCTTGTTCAGTTTGTGTAAAGCCCATTCTTATCATTGCTTTTTCGTCTAGTTTGTCTGTACTTCTAGGAAGCTCTTCATTCTCATTAGAGAGATCTACTCCTGCTTCCTTGATCAGCTTGGTCAAGGCCATTCCACAAGGCAGAGGAAACCTTGTGGTGCCTTTGATTAAGTGAATATGCTCTATCATTAGTTCAGCGAAGTCTAACTTTCTTCTATTCTTCAATGCCCACATCATTCTGATATCTTTTTTAGAGATATCTTTTACTGCTCCTCTTCTTGAATATACATTGTTCATGACTATAAAAAAAGCTAGCCTTATATTTGCATTCAAATGATTGACATCCAAAGAGTTTTCCTTCTCATTTATCTCAATTTCTGCCAAGTTAGAGAATATTATTGCTCTTGAAGGTCGTTCATTTTCCTCTACTTCATTAGGGAAATTGAAGCAAGGCCTTATACTCCTTATGGATAGTTCAATTTCTATTTCTCCCATCCATGATTTGTCTGTTCTTGTGTTGAGGTTATAGATGAGTGCCCTTACTAATCTTGGATACATGCTATCTCTGTAATTCATATAACTATTCTAGCCTTGGTGGCTTAACTGATGAGTGGATTTCATTCACTCATAAGATACGTTTTTATACTTAGATATTTGTTATTCTTATGCAATTGTTTTA
>JAYJMB010088449.1:0-19426 GCA_036873735.1 Pouteria campechiana | reverse complement strand
GAGTATTGAATGTTCTTCTTTGATTCATGATTATAATTATTATATTTAATTGCTAGGAGATCTACTAGTTTATTATTCATTGCAATCTATTGCTAGATTTGATATCAAATTCATAATTATTTGATCCCTCTAATCTGCAAAGCTACTAGGGTTTAATAATTTACTACGTCAGAGATTATCGAATCTTAGGAAGAATATTAAACTAAATTAAATGCAAATGCGTATGCTTGTGTTGTTTAGCTTCATCAATCTCTACAAATCTTAAGGCTACTATTAGATTAAATCTCTAGAGCGTGTTTAAGGTTGTTTAGTAGTTACGGTTAATTGAATTGCGTGTTTCTAATTAACTTTATTGAAGGAGAGATAAGAAAATTTGTTCCAATGGTGAATATTCAAAGTATGAATTGATTTATACTTGTATCAATGATTAAGTATGAGATTCTGATGGTGGATGTTGACTTGAACCAAGGTTTTCTTCTCTGATAGATTTCTTTCACAACATTGCTCTTATTATACTCAAAACCCGGCTTTCTTATTCACATTACATAAAAATAAACTAGATACTCCTCATGGGATCGACCCTTATTTACACTATTACAGGTAATTTAATTAGAGTAGGGTTCTAAATTTAGTTGCTAACGACAGCACACCAAATTTTTGGCGCCGTTGCTAGGGAGACATTCTAGTTGATTTTTGTGCTTTTGTAATTTTTCTTATTTATTTTTATTTTTATTTTTTTAAGATTCATTAGGTTTTTCTTGATTGTTTATTACTATAACTCGATCTTATTATCAAAGTAATTTGCATTATGAACCAGAAATTGAAAGAACTTTGCACAGGTTAAGGAGTGAAGCTCAGAAGAATTCAGAAAAGGAGGAACTCATGGCTAGAAATCAAACTTTAAAAGAGCTTGCCACACCTAATTTGGATCAACAATCCTTATGCATAATGTTTCCTACTTTAGATGCTAATATTAATTTTGAATTAAAATCTAGACTAATACATCTTTTGCCCACTTTTCATGGTCTTGCAGGTGAAGATCTCCACAAGCATCTATAGGAATTTCATGTGGTGTGCACAAGTATGAAACCGATTGTGGTGACTAAAGAGCAAATAAAACTAAGAGCCCTTTCCATTCTCTTTAAAGGATTTGGCTAAGGATTGGCTTTACTATCTACCATCTAGGAGCATCACAACATGAAATGAGATGAAAAGGTTATTTTTGGAGAAATATTTTCCAACTTCAAGGGCGGCCAACATTAGGAAGGAAATTTGTGGTGTGCGACAGCATAGTGGAGAATTCCTATATAAATATTAGGAGCATTTTAAGAAATTATGTGCATGTTGCCCCCATCATCAAATTAGTGAGTAGCTACTCATCCAATATTTCTATGAGGGACTTCTACCCACTGAAAGGAGTATGATTGATGTTGCAAGCGGAGGAGCTTTGGTGGATAAAAATCTTGAAGCTGCAAGGAATTTGATTGCAAACATGACAGCTAACTGACAACAATTTGGCAATAAGCTTGATTCTCTATCCAAGCCTGTTAATCAAGTAAGTGTTCTTCCGTAGAACTACAAATTACAGATCTAACTTCTCTTATTCGTTAATTGGTTGTAGGAAATATGCAGATAGCGAAAGCTTATAGAATTTGCTCCATGGTAGGACATCCAATTGATATATGCTCAACTCTTCAAGAGGAACCTATTGAGCAGGTGAACACAAGGAGTGGTTTTTCTGGATAACCACAAAAGACGTATAATCCTTATTCAAACACATACAACCCAGGATAGAAGGAACATCCCAATTTCAGCTATGGAAACCCATAAGTAAATCAACCCCTTGCTCAAAATTGCCCAAATTTTCAGTAGTATTAGCAACCATACCCACCTAGACAACCACAGGGATAAACTTCTAACTCTGGTATGTCTTTAGAAGATATTGTTAAGTTTCTTGCCACTAACACTTTGTAATTTCAATAGGAGAGAATGACAAGCATTCAGAATTTGGAGAATTAGACAAAGGCTAGCATTTAGAATTTGGAGAATCAGGTAAGTCAGATATCTACAACAATCAATTGGCTGGAGATAAAAAATATAGAAAAATTATCTTCTCAAACAATGGTGAACCCAAGAGAGAATGTGAGCGCAATTGTCCTGAGAAGTGGTAAGGAGGTTAAGATTCCAACAAAAGAAAACTCTACACCAATGGAGGAAACAAAGGAGAAAGATGTTGATGTAGACAAGGACCTTCCTAAGGATAATGAAGTAACTCAACGTAAGTTTCTACCTCTTTCTGAATATAAACTAGTACCACCTTTCGCTCAGGCTTTAGCAGAATCTCACAAAATTAAGAATTATAAAGATTTCTATGAGACTTTTCGTAAATATGAGGTAAATATTTTACTTTTTGATGTCATTAAACAAGTACTTCGTTATGCTAAATTCCTGAAAGAATTGTATACAACAAAGAGGAAATAGAAACTTGAAGGGAAGGTAAGAGTAGGGGAGAATGTTTCTGCAATCATTCAAAAAAAAAACTCTTTGCAAAGTGTAAAGACCCAGGTAAGTTTACTATCCCTTGCATGATAGGTAACACTAGACTTGAAAAGGCCATGTTAGATTTAGGAGCCTCCATTAATATTATGCCTTATTCTTTATATACTTCTTTGAAACTTGGATCTTTGAATAAGACTGATGTTGTGATTCAATTGGCTGATAAATCCAATATCTATCCTAAAGGTGTAGTTGAGGATGTTCTTATACAAGTCAATGGTTTAGTTTTCCCTGCTAATTTTTATGTGTTAGATATGGAGAATGGTAATCAAACTACGCCTATTCTATTAGAAGACCCTTCCTAAAGACATCCAAGACTAAGATAGATATTCACAGTGGCACACTTACCATGGAATTTGATGGTGAAATTGTTAAATTTAACATTTATGATGCCATGAAATATCTTGATGATGATGATCCTATTCACTCCATTTACGTGATTAATTCTTGTGTATAGGAAGCTTTTGAACTTGATGAAAAAGATGAATTGGAAATCACCATTACTAAACATCTTGAGAAGGAGAATGAGGTGTTACCTTTGAGTACTGATTTGCAAGAAACTATTATAGCATTGGATGACATTCTGAAGTTATCAAAATTAGGTAATGATCCTTACATTGAATTAATAGTTTCTAACAAGAGCCTTTTACCATCTATTTTACAGGCATCTACTCCAGATTTAAAGCCTCTTCCTAATCACCTTAAGTACATGTTCCTTGAAGATGGAGAAATCTTACCTGTGATCATCTCCAGTAAACTCAGTGCATTAGAAGAAAAAAGGCTTGTGCAGGTTCTTAAGAAGCATAAGAGGGCTATTGGTTGGATAATAAAAGATATTAAAGGAATTGACCCATCTACATGCATGCTTCATTATTTCCAGTTTGCAATTGCTCCAAATTGAAGAAAGATACAGTGAGTCGAGTCAACGATTATCAATAAAAGCGCTACTTGGGAGGCAACCCAAGGGGAGTTCGTGTTTCTTTTTCTCATTTCCTTCTTATTTCGACATCTATATTATAGTTATTTTTGCATCTTCTTTGCATTTGACCTTACATTAGGAACAATGTAAGTTTTAAGTTTGGGGGAGGGGATTTAGGTTTAGTTTTAGGTTGTGTTTTTATGTTTTTATTTTTATCTTTGCTTTTATTTTTGAAATTTTGTTTTGAGAGAGAGTCAGTTTTACCCTTTGTTTTGGTGGTTTCTGATGATTTAAGGTTGAAGATGTCATTAACAAGATTAAACTAAGTTAGAAAAATTCATAATATGCTTGATTAAGTAATCTTCCAATTTGCAATTACTCAATTTAGTTATGTTCCTTGAGAATAGTGATGACTAAATTTCATAGACAAAAGTTAGTGAGATTTTGAGCCTTTAAACTGACGCATTCACATCAGTCTTATCCTTTTTCTTCATGAGAGATATTCTTCCATGGATTCGTTTCTCTAGAACTTGCCTTGATTCTCTTTGAGATCATATTGATACATGCAAGCATGAACATGATTAAGGCCTTTCTTTGTTATGAACTACATGAGCTAAATAACCTACCTTGTGATTATTTTTCTCTTGTTGAGCCCCTTTGAGCTTGTGGATTTTTATTGTGAACCTATGTTATAAGTTTGAAACCTAGAAAAATAATATCTTTACCTAAGCCGTAGATCTAGTGGAGCATGGGTTATCATTGTGTTATGTATGGGTGTACAAGAAATAAAGTGTGGGGGTGTCAAATTTTATGGAATGGCTATGATTGGTGAAATAAAACATCCTGTTGTTCTTAAATTGAAAAAACAATGTCAAAGTGAAAGAAAAAGAGAAAATAAAAAGAAAATATTAAAATTCCAAGGGAAGGGGTATATTTATCCATCATATAGTCAAAGGTGAAAGATGTTGGATAAAATAAGTGACTTTACATGTCTTATATATTTAATATTGAATTGATTTATTTGTGCTTTACTAATTTCAATGGCTTTTGAGCTACATTCCCAAATATTTCTCACCTTTACCCTAAACTCCATTACAACCCATGAAAAGTCCTTATGATTCATAATATGTATGTGATCCCAGTGATGGAGAATGATAAGTATGCAAGCTTATGGTAGATCATTTCATTGGAATGAATTTCAGCAGAACATATACCCTTCAAACATATGAGAGTAGAGTGTTTATTTCCATGAGGGTTCTACTTATTTAGTTTAGTACATCTTCAAGAGAGAATGCTTACTGAATGATTGTAGGTTGTGTAAGAATGATTTGTCCATGATATATTATGAGTTTTGAAGAGTTTTGACTATTCTTTGTTTATGATAATTGCAACCTTGATGTTCTTTTGGGAGAAAGCGAATTTGAGTTTTGCCTGAGGACGAGCAAGTGTTGAGGATGAGTAAGAGTTAAGTGTGGGGGACTAGGTTTAGATAGATTAAGGTCAAACATAAATAATAAACAAAAATATTAGGGTGCTTCGAACTCCTCTTGTGATAGATGTAGCTTTAAACTTGTTGATCATTGGAGCACCTTAGAGTGAATTCACTTGGAGACTTGATTGAGTTTTTTATGATTGATTTGTGTTTAGCTCTTAGAACTCTCAATCTTCTTCTTCTTCAATGAAACTTCTATTTATAATTTTTAGGCCTTTTAAGCATTTTGAAAAGGACCACTTGAGATCTAGCCATTATTACACATCACATCAATTTTCCAATCATTAAGACTATAGGCCTTTGTACTAGTAACATCTCCTCTATATAAAAACTCTAAAAATTGTTGGGTCCTGTAGAGGTTGGCTTAACACAAGAGGGGAGGGGTGAATTAGATTAATAAAAATTTATATCTTAACCCCTGATAAATTGACTTCATTCTTTTTGTATTTGTGTGCAAATTGTAAAGAGATAAGTAATAAAGCAGTAAAATGCAAGGAGATAAAACAAATACACTAACAACACACACAATATTTTTTTTTGTAGTGGTTCATATTAACTACTCTACTTTACTCTTCTAGAGCACACTTCTTATGCCTTGGGTTCCACTATCATTTTATAGTGAAAATAGTTCACGCAGCACTCTTCTAGATTCTTGCTCTAAGAAGTGTAACAAATTTGTTGAGTCTAGTCCTCTTACTTAGCTTGATTTTGATGATGAATGTAATTAAGTAGTTAAGTTTTGATGATGAATGTAATTAAGTAGTTAAGTTTTAATGATGAATAAACATATGGGTGAAGAGTTAAGCAACTAATTATTTACTTTCCAAGTGATGCAGTGTTAATCTGTTAAATTAAATTAAGGAAAGTAAATATTAAGCTTAAAGCATATACTATTAAGACTTCACAAAAAGAAGATAATTTAAAAAGAATGCTCAAGTAAAAATATTTAGAAGTATTCAAAAAGATAAGGTATAAAATTTAGAAATGTTTAGAAGTACTTCAGAGACAATGTGTGAAGCTCAGAAGCAATTCAGAAATGATCACAAGTATTTCAGAGATAATGTGTGAAGCTCATAAGTAATTCAAAAATGATCACAAGTATTTTAGAGATAAGGCATGAATCTCAGAAGCAATTCAAAAGCATAGGGTGTGAAGCTTTGAAGCAATTCAAAAATACTCAAAATATTTCAGAAACAAATCAAAATTCTTTGGGAGATAAGGCGTGAAGTTCAGAAGTATTCAAAGCTACTTCAGGACCACTTCAGAGACAAGTCAGAATTTCTTTTAGAGACAAAGTGCAATCTTAGAATTAACTTGAAGGCAATCTCACACTTCAGAGGTATTTCAGAAGCTCTCTAGAAATATCTTAGAAGTAAAAAGCTTTAAGAAGAACTTCAGAATAAGCTCAGAAGAAAATTCAGAAGTTCGTCAATAAGAACTTCTAAATATGCTCAAAAGATTGTCAAAAGTAATACAAAAGCTCTTTAGAGGTATCTTCAAAACGCTAAGATTCAAGAAGCACATTAGAGAAAAAATTCAAATTTCAAAAAAACCTCAAAATTTCTTAAGAAGTAACTCAAAAGCTCTTTTAGAGGCATCCTTAAAAAGCCAAAATTCAAGAAGTTTATCAAAAACAGAATTCAATCATTTAGAAACACTTCAGAAGTTTCTCAGAAGCAAAAACATGACTAATGAAAGTGTTAGATACCAAATTCGGCCTTCAGAAGAATCTAAAATGATTGATCATGTAAAATTCTATCATTGTCACTAGCTTAGAAGTTCAATAGAAGAACCTCAGAAGTTTTGCTTTAAGTGCACAATGGTAACTAACAGGTAGATGAACCTTAGAAGTTATGAATACTTACCATAGAAGTTTTGTAGCTAGATAGAAAAAAAAACATGATAAAACTTCAATTCTCCTTTTTCAAATGGTCAAAAAGCTACAAAAACTAATCATAATAGCTAAGTTATCTTCCACAACTTATAAAAGGAAGATTCAAACATTTGGGAAATAAGCTAAGAAATAAGGAAAAGTTTACTAAAGCATTCACTAAAGTCTTCTTAGATTTTATTCCATAAGATTAGCTCCATTGTGCTACATTCCAACAAGCATTTAAAGCAAATCATTCAATAATACTTGGAGTCTAATCTTTATTATTTTTTACTATTATATTTATTGTGTTTTTATCACTACACTTCATACACTCTACCTATCAAGAGACATTCATTTCTATACATATTTATTTACTATTTTCTTATTTGCAAGTGTTGGCTCTTGTGCAAGTATACACGATCACAAGTAATATAGATGAGATGAGTTCAGTATTGTTTTCATGAGTAATTATATTGTTATCCACTAAGTACCAAACTTATATCAAATTAGTATTATTTGATTGAATGAATTGTAGCATTTGTTATGAAACATAAATCTAAACAGAATAATAAAGTTAATAGATCACAAGAGCAAAAGAAGAAAGATTAATGTATAAAATATCTTGGAATTCAACTTCACTTAGCAAATCCACTTATATTGTGAATTACATTGAGTAAATTATCATTCCTCTCATTGTCAATTAGAGGTACTAAATTATCTACCACCCTTTATCAAGCGCTATGGTAGGTGTGCCTATTGAAGTGATTTACTATGTCTCCATGCAAATCCAAATAAATAAACCCATTAAGCTTAGGCATCCATGTGTATTATATGTGCTTGCAAGGTCATACTTACATGGATTGCACATGTACACCGACTATCGCTAGACTTTATTGCATCATACATTCTTCAATTTAAGAGTTTATTCCTAATTCATCTCTCTTGAGTATGAATTAAGAATCTCAAATTATACACATGGTAGCTAATCACATGCATGCGTTAAGCTTAGAAAAGAAGAAACGATGAGGAAAAAGATAATCTAAATCAAAACTCAAACATCAAGACACAATTCATTGCTAAGATCTATTTAATCCTAGATAAAAGTAATTTAAAACATCACAATTGAATGCAAATCCAACTGAGTAATTGATAAACATCATAATAATCCAAATTTGAATGTTGATTCAAAAATAATAGATGAACTAGAAAGAAAGAAAATAAAATATTCAAGTTATAGCGGCTTTCTCCAATGATCTTCCTTGCTCCAAAGCTCTTATCTTTTCTCCTCGCAAAAGTTCTTCTAAAAATCCCCCTTTCTATGTTTTCTCCTCTTTAAGTAACCCAATTTAAGGTTTGTCGCAACTTCATATGGATTCCTAAAGTAGTCTTGCACATAAAATATACAAAATACGCAAAATATTAAAATTTTGCACTTCTAAATGCAATGGAGTCATGGCTTAGAAATCTACTGAAAGTGATTGACAGGAGCAACATTACTATTTTGACCATATCTTTCTCATATGATATTAAACTTAATTGGTTCTTAAGGAGTTAGAAATATAATTTCAAGTTCTACAAATTTTATGTTGAAATTCTTTTCCAAATCAACCTTAATATTTGCCAAAAATTGAATACAAGTGATGCCTAGATAATATTCAACAGATCTGAAATCTAAGGCAGTTGCAGTATTTTGGTCATACCTTTCACATTAATCTATAAATCATATGATTTTTCATTCATTGGATGGGTAATTGAAAAGAACAAAACTTCTATGTTGAATAGTTTTCCTGAATCAATCTCCATATATACCTAAATCAAAGTGATGCGTTTTGCATATTCAACTCCTTTTTGACATGTGTTGATAACTCCATTAAGTGCAATATTTAAGCAAATGTGATTATAAACCAATACAATAATGCCAATTGAGGATCCAAAATAGGTAAATTTAAGTATTGAAATATGATAAAATATGAGCTTATCAAATACCCCAAAACTTAGCTTTTGATCAGCCTCGAGCAAAATAATAACCAAACTTATGAAACAGTTTAGGATAGTCTCTCTTAATCAACTAGGAATATAACAGACAAATTGCATATGTACACATAACTTAAAAATTATTCAAGACACTTGCCATATAATCTCATGAAACTCATGCTTCATCAATCCCTTCATAAATTGAGAATGTGTGTGTGTGTGCTTTGTCAATCCTATGTTACATGCATGCTTTTTAATCAATAATATATAATCCAATAATTTTAATGATTTTCATAAAATATTCCATAGGCTTTCTTGTCATAATCCCTCTCTACTAATGTAGATAACTCTGTTCACTTGGATCAATAGGTCTTTGTTAAGCTTGTAATGGAGCCTTGGGTTTAGCTAACAAAGAAAAAGAATAAGGATTTACAAAGTAAGAGATCATAAATAAGTTGCATACGAATATTTACTCTCTTGACTTATTATTTGGGGTTCTTTCTATTTTTATGGGCTATATTACTACCATACCCTCAAACTTATTTTCTTTTGAGTTCTTTGGGTTGTGATACCCCCAATTTAAAGTTGAATCTTTATTGATTCCTTTCTTTTTATCCCTTTTTCTCTATTATTTTAGCATTGTTCTTTTAATTACCCACAAAACATATCTTCTTTTGCTTCACTCATACATCTCTAACAACCATGTGTATAGATTATATCTCTTAATAGGTCAAACATGGTTTTTTAGGCTCAAAAGATTTGGATGATGAGGCTAAAGAAAGAAAAGTTGAATGGTTCTTTCATATGCTTTACATATGCCATTATCTTATTAAGGCTCAATTGGGATACTAGTGATGTGATATACTAGGTTAGCTTGAAAGACTCAAATTGATCATAGAATGCCTAAATCATTTCCAAGTAAATATGTTATCTAGGATTTCACCTTAAGGAATAATCAAACAAATTCTATCATGCTTATGTTAATTAAAATATGTCACCGAATTTAATATAATTATCATCTGATCAAATACACTTCACATGATCATAATATAATGTGCTCAAAAATAATTATTTATAAAAAAGAAAGATTTATCACAAGAATTATTAAAGCATAAGGTAGCATCTATCCTTCTTTCTAAATTATGTGTAATGATAATAAAAAACTAAGCCTATGTTGTTGACCATCAAGAGAAAATCCTATTCAGTTTCACTATTTTTAGCACAATTTGCTCTTGGATTTTTTTAGCTAAGTCACAAAAATTGAAGCTCATTTAAAAAGTATACCTAAATTTGAAAAACAAATAGCCAAAAATGAATGAAAATCTTTAAATATACCCCCAAACTTAAACTAAACATTGTCCTCCATGTGAAAGAATGAAAGAAAGTTAAGATTGAGGGCTTCCCTGAATGGAGTGATGTTGTGGTGTCATGTAATCTCCTTTAAAGGTGGACAAGAATTTATCAAAAGATGATGGTTGCTAGGAGAGATTATTTGACATCAAGAAAAAAACCAAAAAGAACCTAAGCAAAAAGAGAAAACTAAACTAAACTAAAAATCCTAAAAGAGAAGGGATGAAGAAGTAGTTATGATTTATAGTCTTCAGCTTGAATTTGTCACTTCTTCATGCATTCAATTTAAATTTCTCCCTTGCATTGTCACTTTTGATTCTTATGTTGTGCATACAAAAAATAGAGTTGATCCTCTTGAACTACAACAAGCATAGATGATATGATCACTAGCAATATGTTATCTTTGGAGGGCTTGGGGTATCCGGTTATAGAGTGGTTCAGTTCCTCAAATTTGACAAGTTGCTTATGAGGCTTATCTCCTACTTCAAGTGTGTTGGTGGGTTAGTAAATTGTTGCATTGTCCTCCATAAGTTGTTCTACTTCATCAACCCCTGAAACAGTCATCAGAAATATTAAATACTTTTAATAGCTTTAGAAATATTAAATTTAACTTCCTTATCTTGAACATCAATTGGCATTTGTCTAGTGGCTAGAAATAGCCTCCCAAAGATGAGTGGAATCTATTGGTCTTCCTCCATGTTAAGAACCATGAAATTTGTAGGAAATATAAACTTGTCAACTTTTACCTGAACATCTTCCACAATACTCTTTGATATCTAATTGTGCAATCAGCTGGTTGAAGACCAACAAATATCTTGGATATCTTCCACAATACCTATGTGGTTGCTTTGACCTCTCCTAATCCTAATTTCCTGAAAATAAAAAAGGCATTAAGTTAATACTTTCACCCAAATCACACAATACTTATTCAAAATAAGAATCACCAATAGTGTAAGGAATAGTAAAACTCCCTGGATCTTTCATCTTTTGTGGCAGTTTATTCTGTAGGATAGCCGACATTCTTCATTCAATTTGATAGTTTCGTATTCCTCCAACTTCCTCTCCTTTTTCAAGATCTCCTCCAAAAATTTTGCATAGCTGGACATTAGTGCTAAGGCATTTGCAAAAGAAATGTTAAAATATAATTTTTTAAATACATCCAGAAATTTAGAGAACTGCTTACCCATTTTATGCTGTTGAAGTCTTTGAGGAAATGGAATTGGAGGTACATATGATTTGTGATTGTCTAGAAATAGTTTGCTCTTTCTTATCTCTTTTGGTTGCTCAACAATTTCTTCTTGTCTCTCCTTGGGAGCTGGTTGTTTTGCTTTTTCTTCTCCCACTTGCCTACCACTTGTTAGAGTTACAACCTTTACCATCTCAATTAGATTTTTCTTTATGTTGCTTGATAAAGAACCTTGTTGTCTTCTTGATAACAGATTTTCCAATTGACCTACTTGTCTTTTCAGATTTTTGATTGATGCCTCTTGATTTTGAAACCTCATGTCTATGTTGTTTATGAATTCTTGAGTGTTGCTAGCAAGCTTATTGACAATCTCTTCCAGATTGGGTCTCTTCTCTTTCGATTGCTTAAATTCTAGTGGTGGCCTCATTACATTCTGATTACTCTATGAAAAATTTGGATGATTTTGCCACCCCAGATTTAAGTGTTGTTGTATAGATTGTTCTGTAGCCTATTGAAATTACCAACAAAGTTAGCATTTTCATTAGGTTATGCAAACGTTTTGCCTACCTAATAGTCCATGCTAGCATGTCCACCACCATAGAAATCACAAGTCACTATATAAATTTTTATTGCCAAGGCATTCATGTTGCCTATCTTCTAATTTAATGCTTCAAACTGTGCAGTAAGCGCGGTGAGAGCATCCACTTCATGCCCTCTAACTGGTCTCCTCATAGATAGCCTCTTAGTAGGCCATTGATAATTGTTGGATGCCATCTCCTCCAATAGTTTGTAAGCTTCTTCTAGCATTTTGTTATTCAATAATTTTCTTACAATCGCATCAATCATAGAAAACAAAATTTGGACTAGTCCCATTATAAAAAATTAAACCTGCATCCTTATGGGTAGTCCATGATGTGGACATCTCTTTAGCAAGTGCTTAAATCTCTCCCATGCCTCATATAGTGATTCATTGTCCATCCGCATGAAAGTTGAAATATTGTTACACATCTTAGTAGTTTTTGAAGGAGAGAAAAACTTACCTAGGAACGTCTGTGCCATTTCCTCCCAAGTGGTGATTGAGCTTGCAGGAAGATAAGAAAGTCAACTTTTAGCTTTATCTCTAAGAGAAAATATCAATAACCTCAACCTAATTACACCATCAGAAACTTTATTATATTTGATTATATCATAGATTTCAAGAAAAGCATCAATGTAGCTATTTGGATCATCTCTTGGAAGTCTACTGAATTGTACTGATTGCTAAAGCATCTGAATGAGTGATGGCTTGATCTCAAAATTATTTGCTTGAACTGTATGTCTTTTTATGAATGATGTATATCCTTGAACAATTGGAGCAGCATAATCTCTTAAAAGCCTGCATGGATTTTGATCTACAGCCGCTCCAACTACACCTACTTTGTCCATCTTTTTAGTTAGATTCAATTATTCTCTTAGTTTTCTTCTATAGGTATAATCAATTTCTGGGTCAAACTTAGCTAGATCACTTTGCTAACTTCTTATCATACATGACTCTCTACAATAAAGAAAATAACAAAAATAAATTAAATTTAGAATTCAAAATGAATTAAACTAAAGAATCAAAATAAACATATAAACTAGAAACTAAGTAGAAAAGAAAAACCAAAGTTATACCAATCTTGACTAGTATTGATATTAGTGTATAACTTCACTACTTCCTCGGTAATAATGCCAAAAACTTGTTACGTGAGAATGATACTCAACTCACCTTATCTATATTACTTGTAATCAGGTATACTTGCACAAGTTGTTCATCAGACACACTCCAATGAACACACACTTGTTCTTCTTAATTCCAGCTCAACGGGGCATAAACAAATTAGTAATCAATTATGAGACACACTTCAATAATTGACTTGCTCTTCTTGATTCTAGCTTAAGAGGGCATAAAATTAGTGCCTTTGTACTCTTCAAGATTCCAAATCTAGGGGGCGTTTGTCATGCCCGGCATAGGGGCCTATGCATTTCCACATTAACCATAAATTTCCCTTAGATTTTCCTATTTTTAAGGGGAATATTTTGCCAAAAATCTGGCAGAGTCTATCCTGAAATATTAGGATCTACACCTGGCATGCATTTAATCATACATAATGAAAATTTTAATAATTGTAAATTTCTAAGACAATCCTAAAACACACCCACACCCATAGTTGCCTGCCCAATATCGAAATCGATCATGAAGACAATCTACCTTCCTGGAATAATACATTTCCAATCACAGTAATATATTTAAGTCACTATAACATGCCATATATTTGATTATACATCATGTGAAATGTTATAAACACTCTTATACAAACACCAAATACACTATGGGATTATAATCTCAATCAGTTATACCATAAAAGGTTTCTTTGATCTTCCTCATAAATCTCCAACCCATAGTTGGAATCCTTTACTAGACCTGCCAGCTAAAAAAATAAAAATAAGAAGGCGTAAGTTTGGGCAACTTAGTAAGTAGGCAGAAATAATAATAATCAATTCAAAATTTGCATAATTCAATCCAACCATGATTATAGACTTAATAAGCCGATCATACTACGAGGACCAAGTCCTCATTGTTCTAATCCAATATTCCATTCTCTTAAGGTGTATTCGATCATACCCATGCCATTTAGGCACAGCATCACCTCATTCTATCACATACAAATCATAAAATTATTTCACATTCCATCACCATATACATTTTTCTATACACAATAGAACAATTCATTAGGGAATGACCCTTACCCCCATGAATCAGCACTTCATAAATTCACATCACCACCATAAAATTTTGGAATACTTACTTTGTTAATCCATATAATATAAACACAACCATATAAGACATACTATTAAACTCAAACAGGGGATATTCTCTATCCCTCTCATCTAGGCATCCATACACACCAAACAGTTATTGTCATATATAAAAATATGGGATATTCTCCATCCCCAATATTCAAATTTTTATCTCATAAAAGATATGCCGATCAACTTAGGGAATATACTCAATCCCCTTCAATTCATAGATACACAATACTACATGCGATGCCATATTCATGGGATATTTCATGTCCAATCACGTTCACATAGTCACATAGTATAAGGATCATAAAGAAATCCATTTAATGCATAATCAAGGAATATTCACTATCCCAAATATTAAAGATTTCATAAAATCAACTAAACATCAATCTTTAATGAAACATGGGATATCCAGTATCTCTAACCATGCATACATGCTCAGATACAATCAACGAGATAACTACTATCACATCTAATAATACAATCGATCAGAAAAGAGCCTACTTATCTCATTGGGGAATCATCTCTCAATGTCTCGATTTCCATGCCTTCTCATTTCATTCATTTGTCATGCACATACAATAATCCCATTTACTTACAAAAACACATGCATCCAACTCATGTCAAACCAATGAATTAGGATTTCTGGATATTATCAATCAAACCATTAATAAGTCTCACTACTTTTCAAGTGCATACCTGCACTTTAACGTTGGTAATAAGGCTATCTAATTTACACTACTCTTTAAACACTTCTTAATCATGTATTTCATGTATTACATAAATAGCATTAATGTCTCTTTCATAGGCTACAATATGATTAATCAATCACCTCAATTTCCTTATGGAAGTATTTCATCAAACATGTGATAAGTACTAGTTAAATTATAATTTCTTCACAAGATGTCTCAAGAAACCTTTTTATCATACAACATTCATCTTGTATATAATATTAAAATAACTCAATTAAGCTCTTAATTCAATCAATTTATGGCTCACATAACTAATATAGAAAAACCATTTTCAACCCCAATTAGGTCATAACCCAAAATCAGATTTTTCACTCCTAAATAACCCAAACAAGTCCCAAAACATTATAATTCAAGCATTAATCATTTCCCCCATGATAATTACACATAAGCTACAAAATTGGAAAAAACTACTATTCATAGATTAGGCAAAACCTTAGTAAAGCATAATTCATAATTTCACATGCCTAAATCACTTTCAAATCATGATAATTAACATATTGATCATTTTTCCCATGATTCCCACATCAATTCTACCATTTTTCCCAAAGTTCTACTATTCAAGAAAACCTTAGCAACCATAAAATCCAATTTTGGTTGGTGAAAAGCATCTTACCTTGAGATCCAAATGTGGCTTCCATGCACAAACGCAAATCCAATCTCAAAACTCCAAGCAGCTCCCGCTAGTTGCCAAAAATTGAATTTTTTTACATTTCCCACTATCCAAATTCCTAAAGCTTAAATGCATGTGTGAGTTATTCTTCACCTAAATCATCATGTTTTCTAGCAAAAAGAATACGAAATTAGGCATAAAAGAGGCTAGGACAAAGGCTTTGGGCGTGGGAAGGGAAACGGAACAGATAGGGTGAAAATGGAATGGAACGGAGTTTAAAAAGTTGACTGACTTTACTTTACTTGCCGACCAGTGTTGTGATGCTAGAATCGCTAGACACCACCTCTACCCTATTTTGAAGTGGAGTTGTGGTGCTAGTCCTTGCTGCCCCTGTTATGATGAATTTTCTTCCCTTTTTCAACCATTTTTCATTCTTATTTTTCTCATGTATTTATGATATAAATTTTTCACATATTAAAAATGCAAAATGCATAAAAATTATGCCTCAAATATCTAGGAATAAATCATCTAACCATCCACATATGAATTTAATTCGAACAATTTCATGTAACGTTTATGCAATTTATACATACTTGAATCATTTCATTTCAAAACAAATTTCTCCTCATCTCAAATCATCCCCTTTATAGTCATAATAATAATCAAGTATATAATTAACCAAAATTAACACCCTGGGTGTTATGGTGTAAATATAAAGTAGCTACTAGTTGTGAGACACACTCCAACGGACCAATAAAGCTCTTCTTAACTTTGGCCTCCAATGCCAAGTTAAGATATACACAAATAGAAATAGAAAGAAAAGATTTAAACTTTGAATCGTGCTTCTTGTTGAATGTTGGGGAGGACTTGGTCTTTTTGCTCTTGATGTTACAAAAGATCTTCCCTTAGTGTAGTAGAAGCAGGCCTTGAAAAGCTATGAAAGAAGGTTGAATGCTTTGGCTTTGGTTGCTTGAGGATTAGAAAGTTAAGGCTCAATTTGATCTTCAATAATCATAGCTTCAACAACTTTGACATGTCCCTCCATCTCTCCTTAAATAGATCTCTTAAAATCTTGACTATTAGAGTTGATTTGGTGGGGCAACATGGCTTTGTAACATTTGAATTTTTGACCATTAGAATTCGGCAAGAGGTATAGTAGGTTGTTGCAACATTCGGTTGTGCTCCAGGCTATATGGCAGGCGGGATGTGAAACCGGTTGCAGTCGGATCTCTGGCAAAACTCCCAGACCTATTTTGTTATCCATTCACAAGTGATAGGTTGGGGTAGTATGAAAATGCCAAGTGGTATCTTCTTTCATTGCTTTGGTTGGTTTGAAGACTGCTTTAGATCGACTGAGATGTGTGGCAAACTGTATGACTTGTCGCCTTTGGTCTTCGGGTAAGGTCATAGGTGCTACCCACAGGCAGCTATAATATTGTTCATGGTTGCCCAGAGACTTTTCCTCTTCCCCGAACACCATTAGTGGTTTTCTCTAGCAGTTGCAAGGCAAGCGATATGTGCAAGTGGATACAGTCTTGCACTTAGAAATTTTTGCACTTTGCCACTTTTGCTAGCCTTGATATTTTTTATTGTACATCAAGGTATAATAATGCCCATATGATATGCATAAGTTGTGAAGCATGGATATACTCTTTGAATCATGTTTGTGTATTTCTAAAAATAAAACTAATTTAAGCACAATTGTATACGATCCAAGACATTGCGGTATGATAAAGTAAGTTAAATGCATTATGGATCATTATGATTTCTTCATTTCTAAGCCTTCTAAATTTACTTTAAGTGGATGGATAACTAGTGCAATATGCTTGCACATATAATATTCCAATAATGTACTTATATTCCAAGCATATCTATCTAGATTTTATGCTTCCTAAACTAAAAGCATCATTAAGATAAATCAAGTCAAAGACAAGTTTTATTGTCATCAAAATCGTACACATAGACCTAACAATCTCCCCCTTTTTTAGGATGACAAAACTTGAAGACTTGTGACATTTAGAAGATGTGCTAATGATCTAATAACAAACTCCCCCTATCTAATTGGAATATGTAAGCATATGGAGTTTGATATTATTGACATGTAATTAGGTCATGTCATATATGATACAACTTTTCTCCCTCAGAAACAAATCATGACAACTCATTTTCTATAACAAGCTTTATTCTCCCCCTTTTTGTATAGAATAATAAATCACAAGAAGCATAAGTCATTCTCACCCAATTCTCTTCTTCTAAATATGTCTTCCAAATTTGTTCCCCATTTTTGTCTTTCTTACAACAAGTCTTCTAATTTTTCTTTTCCTTTTTTGTTAGAATCAAAAAGGTACATCATATGGGAGAGGGGTTTCTTATAGGGGTTCTTGGCATATGAAGGGATCATTTTCTTCCCCTATATATCTAAAAGACAGAACATTTATGCACAATCATGAACATGAAGAAAATTTGCAATTAGATAGAGTGCATGCATGTCATGGGCAACATTCAAACATTAGATAATTCTCATTGAAAGCATATCTCATATATCTTGGGATGCATATTATGATAAAATGGAATTTTAATTCAACCCAAGCAGAGATTAAACTTACTTATTTCATTCAAAAATTTTAAAGATATGCAAGCAACTTTCCAGCGTACAATATTTCATTTATCAACACTTTTAGGCATACATCAAAATCATAATTTCCATTCAAGCGTCAAAGATATGAAATCAAGATTCACATCATTTCAAACAATTTCATAGTTGTTTATCAAATTTCATAAAAAAAATACATATGAAACCTCACTACATGATCTCTCATGAAATTCTCACAAACATATCATTTTCCTTTTACATTTTCTTCCCCTAAAACATACAAATCACAAAAGAAAATTGTCACGCCTCACCCCAAGGTCTATGCATTTCACCATTGTCCTATAATTTCCCTATTTTTAATGGAAATTTTTGCCAAAACTCTAGTAGAGTCGCCCCTAAAATATCAGACCATATACCTATGTATACATTAATTCTACAAAATTATAATGTCGATAATCATGAAATAATAATGCTAACCATACAAATCATACCCATAACCATAGTTGTCTGCTCAAGACCAGAACCAATCATAATGGCAATTCACCTTACTAGGATCATACAGATCTAATTATGACTACAATGTCATATAGAAACTATTATGACATGCCAATACATCCCTTTTATACATCAATTAAAATAAATACACTTATAAAAATATACAATGGGATTACAATCTCAATCCATCATACCATCATACCACTAGAACATCTTAAACTCTTTCTCATAAGCCCCAACTCATAGTTGGAATTCTTTACCTGACCTATTAGCTAAAAATTTAAATAAGAAGGCGTGAGTTTGGGCAACTAAGTAAATAAGCACAATAGTAAACAATAAATAGTCTAAAGATAACATATTTTATACCAAAATAAACAATCATCCTGGCTAGCATATATCACAAACATAAGCAAACACTACTTATTTTAACCCAAGGGATATTTGTTATCCCTACCATTCATGTTCGTAAAACCAAAAACATCAATCTTTAAAATATCATGGGATATTTACTATCCAATCCAATCATAAATGCCTGGTTTCAAACAAATGGTATAACTACTATCCTCACCCCTCCAACAAAACCATGCCTACTTACCTCCTGATGATGCCATACCTTCTCAAGCTTTATAGTCTCCTACCCATACTCCAATCATTCTACACATATAACATATACAACAATTCAATTTATATATTTCTCATTAAGACTTTTCATCATACATTTACTAGGTGATGGCTCAAATTTAATACCTCGCAAGTGCACGGTCGATGTATAGTCTAGTGTGCTTATGCAAGGGTCGATC
>JAYJMB010088448.1:0-19428 GCA_036873735.1 Pouteria campechiana | reverse complement strand
GGAGGGAGTCCTGGGCTAAATATGTGGGGCTCGGTTGTGAAGGTGTACCCCGTTTTGGGCGGGTATACATGACGGGCACGGTGAGGTTCCTTATAAGGATGCATTGGGACAAAACCATGTGGGCGTGTGCCCAAAGCGGACAATAGTGCACTGGAGCCCCGGGTTGTTACATTTGGAAAACCAGTAAGTTAGTTGGCAAGCTTGGAAACCAATATGTAAAAGTTTCTAGTGAGCTTGAAAAACTAGTAAGTTAGTTGGTAAGCTTGGAAACCAATATGTAAAAGTTTCTAGTGAGCTTGAAAAACCAGTAAATTAGTTGGTAAGCTTGGAAACCAATATGTAAAAGTTTCTAGTGAGCTTGAAAAACCAGTAAGTTAGTTGGTAAGCTTGGAAACCAATATGTAAAAGTTTCTAGTGAGCTTGAAAAACCAGTAAGTTAGTAATGAGCTTGTAAAACCAACAAGTATTTAGTGGAACCTGTGTTTAGCAAAGGAGGCTGACTCAGGGAAGTGGAGTAAGAACCCAAGAAGGGCCAAACCACTATAAAAATATTATGTGTATATACTGTGAGTTTTACTTTCTTTTATTTTGAGCACATCTCTCAAATTATTGGACAAATTTTCAAAAGCTCAATCCACCCCCTCTCTCGAGTTACCATTCAATTAGGGACCAACAAGTGGTATCAAAGTAGGCTTCACTAGTAAATTTTTAATTACCAGTATATTAACTTGTGAAGAGATTCAAATGGCTAGTATGTTCCATAATACATCTGCAGAAGGATAATCCACGTTCAGACCTCCGCTTTTTGATGGAATCAATTATGGGTGTTAGAATATGAGGATGCAAAATTTCTTAATCACCATAGATTACCAGTTGTGGCATGTAGTTAAGAATGGAAAGAATGTTACAAACACAGAAGACAAATATACACTGAAAGATATTTAAATAGTAGAACGCGATGCTAAGGAAAAGAATTGTCTCTACTATGCACTATCTTTATTTTAGTTTGAAAAGATTTTTGATTGTGATTTAGCCAAGGAAATCTGGGATAAAATTCATGTAGCATATTAAGGCACAAATCAAGTAAAAGAAACTAAAAGTAATATTCTAGTGCAGGAATATGAAGTCTTCTCCATGAAGGAGTCAGAAATAATCTCTGAAATATTTGAAAGGTTTCAGAAAATTAATAATGGACTGAAAAGCTTGGGAGAGAAATATGAAGAAATTAAGTTATTAAAAAAATCTTGAGATTTCTACCTATATTTTTAATGCGAAAAGTGACTGCTATCTAGGAAACAAAAGATCTAGATAAAATGACAGTAGAAGAACTTATGGGATCACTTATGACCCATGAAGTCTTAATGAAGCAAAAGGTTCCGGATGAATTCAAAGGTAAGAAGATTGCTTTACAAATTGATTCAAAGAATTAAGAATCTTTAAAAGAAGCCTCAGCAAGTGAAGATGATGAGGATATGATAATGATAACCAAAAGATTCAAAAATATGATTAGAAAGAAAAAATTTAGAAACAACTCTAAAAGCAACAACAAGAGCAAGGAAAAGAGAAAGGAGATTCCAATATATTATAATTGTAACAAATCTGGGCACATGAGATTTGATTATCCAGAAACAGACAAAAAATTCTTACTTTGACAAAAAGAATATTTCTAGCAACAGAAAAATTGAAAAGAAGAATAAAGTTATGGCTCTATATGAAATGTTGGAGAATATGATGCAAGAAATCTCGAGTAAAATAGAAGAAGAAATGAAGCACAATTCAGTTCACTAAGCTCCAAAGAAAGAAATCAGAAGGAGCATCATATAGGAATAAGCTTCATGGCCATTCATGAAGATGAGGTAAATTCAAAACCTAAAACTTCTAATCTAGAAGAATTATTAGATGAATTATATTTAGATTTCAAAACTTTAAAAGCTAAACATAAGGAAACAAAAAGAAAACTAGAAAGAATAATCTATCAATGCTCTAAGTTAAGATAAGAAAATACTCAACTCAAGACTAACCATAACCTTTATATAGATCTTAAGCAAACAAAAGCAGAAAATCATGCCCTTGGAAAAACATTTACCTCTACTTTATTTAAATTAAAGGCAAAGAAGAAAAGTAGAGAAAACAAAAGAAAGAAAAATAACAATCATGTAAGAGAATTAAAACCCAAATAGAACCTAATTTGGGTACTAAAAACTATTGCTAACATAATAAATACAATAATATCTACAAATAATAGATTAGTAGCATCTAAAAAGTAATGAATGCCAAAATATTCTGCTACTAACCCACCTGGACTTATTCCTAAATGGGTGCTAAAAATTATAACTTGACCTTATTATTACAAGTGTGCTTGAGAGCCACAAGGAGTAACAAATGGTATATTGATATTGGTTACTCAAGACAAATGACAAGGGAGAAGGATCTGTTCACAGAATTAAAAGTTAAAAATAGAGGAACAGTTACCTTTAGAGATAATGAAAAATTTAGAGTGGCTGGGATTGTTAAGATTAGCCAACCTCTCTCTATTACTATTTCAAATGTTTGGCTAGTTAGAGGATTAAAATACAATCTTTTAAGTGTTAGTCAATTTTGTAATAATGGTTACAAGGTTGTGGCTGAATCACCTATATGTTTTATAATAAATAGTTCAAATTCATATGTAGTACTTGGTAAATGACATGGAAATGTGTATTTAATAGGTTTGAGTGATATCCAAGTTAAATGTCTTATTGTGAATAATGTAGAATCCTTATTGTGGTATAGAAGACTAGGACATGCCAACAAGTTTATGATTAAAAACTATACAACAAAGATCTTGTTGTTGGCTTACCCAAACTAAAGTTTGACCAAAATGAATTGTGTAATGCTTGCTTAAAGGAAAAACAAGTTAGAGAATCATTCGAATCTAACTAAAAAGTATATACAACTAAACCACTTCAATTGCTACACATGAATCTTATTGGACTAACAAGAACTAGAAGTCTTGAAGGGAAATATTATGCATATATCATTGTGGATGACTATTCTAGATTCACATGGACAATATTTCACACTTTCAAAGATGAGACTTTTTCATTCTTTGAAACATTTACCAAGCATGTATTATGAATGGTTCCAAATTATTTTGATTAGGATTAGTTACAATCATTCATTTTGTTTTTGTGTATAATTGTATATAAGATCATTTATACTTATTTTCTTTTTTCTATTATGGTATTATGAATGAACGGAAGAAGATCTCTAAATTCAACTTTGTTTCTATTAAACAGTCATACCATCAAAGTGGAAATTGAAACAGAGAATTTAAGTGAAAGAGAAGAAATACACATGGCTGACAATGTAGAGAACTGAGTAGCTCAATAAGTGCAATAAGTTCAACAGGCTCAATATTTAAAGAAAGAGTTTGCATGCCTAACTATAGGGATTTCACCTTCATGCATTGTATTAGATGATGATGCTAGAAATTATGAATTGAAGCATATTCTCTTTAACATGCTTCCATCTTTTCATAGAATAACTTTAGAAGATCCACTTACATTCATGTGTGATTTCTATGTAACCATCCAAACATTTCCATTGCAGGGACTAACAGAATATTAGTTACATATGAGAAATTTTTCATATACTCTGAATAATGCTACCAAGACATGGTTCATGACATTAACTCTTGGCTCATTGACAAAATAGGGAGCAATTTACAATAAGTTCATCGGTAAATTCTACTCTTATGCTAAAATTGCTGAATTGAGAAGTAAAATAGCTACTTTCTCTCAATTGGATAGTGAAGCTTTGCATGTGGCATGGGAAAGGTTTAAAGTAATTTTTATTCAATGCCCTTATCATAGATATTCACTTGAATTACTTAACCCATTTTTCTATGATAGATTGACACAACCATGCTAAGCTATGGTTGACAATGCCACAGGTGGAGCCATAGGAAAAAAGACTCTGGAAGAAACTTATGAGCTATATGAGATGTTGGGAGCAAATTTTTCAGCAAAAGAGTGTAAGAAGTAGATCTAAAGGACTGTATGAAGTGAACTCTAACTCTGATCTATCAATGCAGATGTCAAATATGTCTAAGCAAATGAAGGTAATGTGTATATGATGGTGCACTTGAAGCAACCACAACCTGCTCTAGCAGAGGTTTGTTCTTTTTGTGGTAATTCAGAACATTCACCTAATGTTTGCCTTTCAAATGAACATTTTGCAGGTGATGCTGAGTTAGCCAATATAATGAATTTCTACTACCAGCAACCATAGAATGACCCTAACTCAAACTCTTACAATCCTAGTTGAAGAAATCATCCTAACTTTTCTTAGAATAATGAAAGAAATAAGAATCAAGTTGAAACTTTGTTTCAACCGCAACTGAAGAAGCCTATGCTTGAAGAAACCATGCAAAGTTTCATTCAAATAATACAAACCTAGTTCTAGAATAATGTGACCGAATTTCAAAATATTGATTCCAGATTCCATAACATGGAGGCATCCATGAAAAGATAGAAACTCAGTTAGGAGTACAGAGCCACACACCTGAGAAGTTGCCTAGTCAACCAGAGTATGCAAAAGTAATAAAAGCACTAAGGAGTGGAAAGGTAGATGAAACTAATAGTATAATTGTTTTTGTAGGATTGGAGAAGGGGAAGAAAAAGGTTGAGGAGGAAGTGCATCCAAAGATGGCAGTGTTTCCAATAGTTGACCCTCCTGTCAACTATAAAGCACCCCCACCGCATGATCCTCCCATCCCTTTTCCAGGAAGGCTAAAGCGGAGAAAATTTTATAAATTATTTTCTAACATTTATGGGATCCTTTCTAAGGTTAATATCAAATTGCCATTGCTTGATATGATAAACAATATGCCTGCCTATGCTAAATTCTTGAAGGAACTAAACACAAGGAAGCGTAAGTATGAACCACAAGAGAAAGTTCTAGTTTCAGAGGTAGCCAGTGCGGTTTTGCAGACAAACCTTCCCCCAAAACTCAAGGATCTAGGTAGTTTCAATATCTCAATCACTGTCAGAGGGACAAACAAAGTAAAGGCAATGTTAGACTTAGGTGTAAGCATAAATTTGATGCCTTATTCTATTTATATATAACTTGGATTGGGGGAATTGAAACCCACTATAATGTCTCTACAATTTGTAGACAAATCAGTTAAATATCCTAGAGGCATTGTAGAAGACATTTTTGTGCAGATTGATAAGCTGTTATTCCTGCAGATTTTGTTATGCTTAACATAGAAAAAAATGATCCTAGAGAGAGAAGTGCCTATTCTTCTAGGACGCCCTTTCATGATAACCACTAAGACAATCATAGATGTGCAGAATAGGAAGTTAAAGATGACTTTCTTAGATGAAACTATGGAATTTTCTGTTTATAATTCTTTATCAGTACCTTTAGATCCTAGTTGATGTTTTCAAGTTGATGAATTGGACTCGCTTATTTTATCAACTTTTGAATATAGGAGGAGACAATTGATAAGCTAGAATTAGTGCTCACTGTAGATGGATTGGAGGAAGATGAAAAAATGAGGAATTTGAAAGTTAAACCTGATAGAGCAGAGCAAGTCAAAGAAGGGGTTATCACATGTGAACCTAGAAGTGGAACAATTGACTGCCACATCACCCTAACTGGAATTGAAGCAATTACCTCAGAACTTAAAGTATGTATTTCTTGGTGAAAATAATATTCTTCCAGTGATAATTATTTCTGACTTGTCTATTGATGAAAAACATAAGCTAATGGATGTGTTGAAAGAGCACAAAGGGGCTATAGGGTGGACTTAGCAAACATCAAGGGAATTAGCCCCATTGTGTGCATGCATAAAATTTGTTGAACACACATTCTTAAAATAGCTTGATTTTAATGATAAACATTCTTAACCAACTATGTTTTGATGATGAGCAAAGATATGAGTGAAATATTAAGGTACTAACTGTCTATTCTCAAGTATTTGTAAAAATACTTTCAAACTAATCTATGAGAATAAACTTCATGATGTTTAAAGGAAGAAACTAAGTAAATACTCAAGAAAACTGAGTATATAAAACATAGATATACTTAATAGAAGAAAATAGAAAATGTAAAGTTTTTAATGAAGCTTCGGTGTCAACTTCAGGTTTGAATTTCATCCCTTCAGAGTTGGTCATGCATTTAAGAGATAGAAGATTAACTCTTTGGAGTCACGAAGACACAAATGTTGGAGTCAGCAAAGGCATTTCGGAGCTAGTGGAGAACTTTGGAAGGGATCATGAAGCCACAATTGTTGAATTCAGCAAAAACACTTCGGAGCCTAGAAAGATGTCTCAGAGCTATCGAAGCACTTTGAAGACAGATCATATTACATCAAAATAACGAGCTCAAATACTTTGGAATCAGTTAACAAACTTCAGAGTCATGGGCTTATGAACTTCAGAGTTAAGTAAATTGCTTCGGAATAAATCAAGTTGCTTCGAGGTTATGAACTCAAAGTCTTTGGAGACAATTAAAGCACTTTGGAGTCACAAGTCTATAAGCTTCGGAGCTAAGTCAAGTTCTTTGAAGTCAATAAGGCATTTCAGAGACAATGAACAAAAGCCTTCGGAGTTTAGAGTTAGTCCTTTGGAGTCACGGAATAATCACTTCAGAGACAATGATTCACTTCAGAGTCAGCATCCATGAACCCGATGCATGTTGCTCCTGTCATGCTGCTTCGGAGCCTCTGAAATACCTCTTCAATGCCTCCAAAATACCTCTTTGGTGCATTCGAAGAAACAATGACTTATGTGAGGTGTGTGGAAACTACATATTAGTAAGAAGCTTGAAGGATCTAAAGCTAATTTATAGCCTCAGAAACAACACTGAAAGTATAGTAGATATAAATTTAAACATTTCTCAGCATTTAATAATTCTCACCTACCACAGTAGAGAAAGGCAGAGATCTCAATATAAAGGAAGTGAAGTGAGGTTGAAGAAGATAATGGTTTTACATTGAAAAACAAGAGAGAGCATTTACTAAGTCTTTAAGGCTTCTATTCCACAATTTTAACTCCATTGCAGTTCATTCAAAGAAGCATTCAAAATCATTCATTCAACCACTTTTGGAGATTTGAATCCTACTGCTTTTATTGTTATATCAATTGTGTTTACTGCTTTCAAACTTAGTATAAAATTAGTCTGTTAGAGGCATTAACATTTGTACACTTTTATTTCTGCATATTTCTGCAGGTTTGAGAACTTGCCTCTATGTAGTAAAAGCAAGTAGGATACTTATTGAGTATTTGTATAAGTTAGTTGATGAGCTTAGAAACCAGTACGTGTATTTGTTTGATCAGTAGTTTACTAATCAAAGAAGGTGTTAGTGAAACTTGAGTTTAGCAAAAAAGGCTAACTCAGAGAAGTGGAGTAGAGTGAAGGGCTAGAATATTATAAAAATACCAGTCTAAGTGCATTGTATTATCAATCTTTAATTTAGTTTTGCACTTCAATTATTATTTAGCCAAAAATTTTAAAGACTCGATTCACCCCCCCTCTTGAGTCACCATCTGAACGGGACCAACAATTGGTATCATAGTAGGCTTCACCAGTTAAACATTACTATTCAAATCATATAACTTGTGAAGAGATTTCTATGACTAACTATTTCCACAACACTTCTGCTGAAGGTTAATCTACTTCCAGACCTCCACTATTTGATGGCACAAACTATGTATACTGGAAGATGAGAATGAAAAATTTCTTAATTGCCTCAGACTATCTTCTATGGAAAACTATCAAAGATGGTTTGATTATCTTAAATACTGAAGATAAACACACTGCTGAGGACATTCAAGTAGCTAAAAAAGATATCAAGGCAAAAAAATTGCCTTTATTGTGCTCTTACATCCTCTAAATTTGACAAGATATCCTCTTGCGATACTGCAAGGGAAATCTAGGACAAATTAGAGGTTGCACATAAAGGCACAAAGCAAGTAAGAGAAACTAAGATAAAACTTCTCGTGTAAGAATATGAAGCTTTCAACATGAAAGAAATAGAGTCTATCTCAGACATGTTTAGAAGGTTTCAAAAGATAAAAAATGGGCTAAAAAATCTAGGAGAAAAGTATGCAGAGTCCAAAATGGTAAAGAAAATTCTGAGATCTTTGTCAAAGCAATGGATACCCAAAGTGATAGCAATCCAAGAAGCAAGGAATCTGGACACAAAGAGTCTAGAAGAGCTCATGGGTTCTCTTATGACTCATGAGGTGTTAATAAAGTAGAAAAATACAGAAGAACTAAAGGGCAAGAAAGTAATTGCTCTTAAAGCTAAGTGAGAGAATGACGACTCCCAAACTGGTGCATCCACAAGTGGAGATGAAGACAAGGAAATGATAATGATTACAAGAAGATTTAAATCTATGCTAAAGAAGAAAAAGTTTGGAAACAGTTCAAGGAACAATTTTGAAAGAAATGATAAAAAGAAAGAACCACCCACCTGTTACAATTGTGGAAAACTTGGATACATGAAGTTTGACTATCCAGAGCCAAACAAAAGATAAAATGATCAATAAAAGAAAAGATACAACTTCTACTTTGACAGAAAGAACAATATCAGCAACAACAATAACAACAGGATAAACAGAAAATGAAGGAAGAAAAAGAAAGCTCTAGTAGCATGGGAGATGCTAGAGAACATTATAAATGAAAGTGAGAGTGAGGAAGAAGAAGAACATGAAGCTCAAATCAGCCAACTCTCTCCAAGTAAAAGTATTCAAGATGAACTTCATATGGGAATTAGCTTCATGGAAATCCATGAAGAGGAGGTAAATTCTGATTCTGAAACTCCCAATCATGAAGAAATGTTAGAAGAATTATATTTAGATTTTATAACTTTGAAAGTAATAGCATACTTGAGCAAGTAGTAGCTGAGAACAATGCTCTAAAATAGACATTGACTTCCACCCTGTTAAGAATGAAACCAAAGAAGAAAAGTAGACAGCAACAACACAAAAAATTCGAGCCTAAATGGACTATAATTTGGGTTCCAAAGATAGTTGCAAATGTACTAAATGCAATCCAAACTCCGTTAGTTAAAACACTATTACCCAAGAAATAATGGGTACCAATGTTACTCGCAAATAACCTACCTAGACCCATTCCTAAATAGGTACCAAAAGTTAAGACTTAACTTTATTTTTGCAGGTGTGCTTGGGAGCCACCAAGTGCAGTACATTGGTATATCAATAGTGGTTGTTTAAGGCACATGACGGGGAATAAGGAGCTGTTCATAGAGCTGAAAATGAAATTTGGTGGAATAGTAACCTTTGACGATAATGGTAAAGGCAGAGTATTTGGGATCGGTAAGGTGAGCCAACCACTATATACTTCAATTTCAGATGTACTTTTAGTAGAAGGATTGAAACAATCTTCTTAATGTAAGTCAGTTTTGTAACAAAGGCTATAAAGTTGTATTTAAATCTCAATCTTTTTGTGTACTAGATAAGTCTTAATCAGTTATATTATATGGTAGCAGACATGGAAATATATATTTGGTTGATCTTTAAGATATTCAAGCTAATGTCTTGTTGTAAATGATAATGAACCCATGTTGTGGCATAGAAGGCTAGGACATACCAACAAAAATTTGATTAAAAGATTATAAAATAAAGATCTAGTTTTTGACTTACTAAAACTTAAATTTAATAATAAGTTATTTGATGCTTGCATGATAGGTAAGCAAGTAAAAGAATCATTCAAATTAAACAAAGAAGTACACACAACCAAACCTCTTCATTTGCTACATATGGATTTAGTTGAACCAATAGTGTGCTATTGTAAGCAACCAAATTTTAAACCTTGCTCTAATTTTAAATTTCTGTAATAGTATGAGTAAGGGTTGATCCCACGAGGAGTATCTAGCTTAATTTTGTGTAATGTGAACAAGAAAGAGAGGTTTTTAATGTAATGAAAAAAGTATTATAAAAGAAATCTATCAGAGAAGAAAACCTTGGTTCAAGTCAACATCCACCCTCAGAATCTCATAACTGATCATTGATGCAATTATAAATCAAATCATACTTTAAATATTCACCATTGGAATTATTTTTTCCTATCTCTCCTTTAAAATAGTTAATTAGAAACATGAGATCCAAATAACCCTAACTACTAAACAACCTCAGACATACACTAGATATTTAATCTAATAACAACCTTAAAATTTATAGAGATTGATGAAGCTAAACAATACAAACACTCACGGTTGCATTTAATTTATTCAAATATTCTTTCTAGGATTTAATAACTGCAACAACAGCAAATTGTCAAACCCTACTTGCTTCGTAGATTAGAGGGATCAAACAATTACAGATTTGATATCTAATCTAGCAATAGATTGCAATGAATAATAAACTAGTAGATCTCCTAGCAATGAAACATAATAATCATAATCATGAATCAAAGAGGAACATTGAATACTCAAAGTATAAATTGAACAATTGAAACAAATTAGATCTCACAGTATATAGAATCTGAGGTTTCTGTCTTCATAAACCAAGAATAAAAGTTTACCCACGCAGGGCCATGAAATCACAAAGAAAATAAAATAAAAGAGAGAAGAGAGAAAATTCTCTTTAAAAGCCGCCAAGAAGTCCTCTCCAAACCCTAGCAAAAGAACCCCCCAAAATCCTAAAAAACTATTATTTATCCAGAATAAAAAATACACAATATATAATATTTGCAGAAGTCCACAATTTAGGAATGGAGTCAGGCACCACCAGCATCGGATTGGTGCCGCCGATGCCACATTGCTGTCTAGTGGGGTGGTGGTGTGAAGTGGGTTGGCGCTGATGGTGCGGTTTGCTGTCCACCAAACATACATCCACTATTTTGACCATAACTTCCTCATTTCAATCAAAATCACATGATTCTTCTTGCATTGGTTGGATAACTTTGAGTTATACAACTTTTATGTTGATTAATTTTTCCAAATCTCTAAATATGAAAAAATTAGTACACAAGTGATACCATGTGTAATCTTTAGCTCCTTTTTGACATATTTGATACTTCCTCTGCTCGGTTCTCCTCAATGTAGCCTTTATCTTTCAAAAATATAAACATGAAAGTTGTAGAAATTTTTCTTATGTTTCCAGAACATTTTTAATCATCTCAATTGGAGGTCGGATAAGAGAGTTATGCCTAAACTATAGAGTGATGTTGAAGTTGTCCAAAATCCTTCAATTGACTTCTTTTTGCACTTAACCACTCCAATTGTCTCCTAAATCAGAATATAAGAATAACAAGTGCATATAGGAGTCAAATAAGTGTAAAAGATTAAGTATTAAAAAAATAAAATATGATATTTTACATTCTCATCAAATTTCCCTACACTTAAATCTTGCTCATCCTTGGGCAAAACTCAAATTCATTCTTCCCCCAAAAGATTATCAAGATTGCAATTATCATAAATAAAGAATAACCAAAACTCTTCAAAACTCATAATATAACATGAACAAATCATTCTCACACAATCTATAATCATTCAGTAAGCATTCTCTCTTGAAGATGGATTAAACTAAATAAGTAGAACCCTCATGGAAATAAACACTCTACTCTCATGTGTTTAAAGGGTATATATTCCACTCAAATTCATTACAATGAAAATGATCTACCATAAGCTTGCACATCTTCTCATTCTTCATCACTAGGATCACATGCATATCATGAATCATAAGGACTTTTCATGGGTTGTAATAGGGTTTAGTGTAAAGTTGAGAAATATTTGGAGATGTAGTTCAAAAGCCATTTAAACTAGTGAAGTATTAATAAATCAACTCATGCTTAAATATATAAAACATGTACAATCACTTGTTTTCTTCAGCATCTTTCATCTCTGAATACATGATGTATAAACAGACTCCTTCCCTTAGAAATTTGATATTTTCTTTTTTTTCCTCTTTTTCTTTCATTTTGACACACATTTTTTTTTCAATTTTAAGAACAACAATCTGTTCTTTTTCACCAATCATAGCCATTCCATAAATTTTGACACCTCCACACTTTATTTCTTGTACACCCATACATAGCACCATGATAACCCATGCTCCGCTAGATCTATGGCTTGGGTAAAGATATTATTTTTCTAAGCTTCAAGCTTGTAACACAGGTTCACAATAAAAATCTATAAAGCTCAAAGGGGCTCAACAAGAGGAAAAATTAATCCCAAGGTAGGCTATTTAGCTTATGTAGTTCAAAACAAAGAATGGCTTAATCGTGTTCATGCTTGCATGTATCAATGTGATTTCAAAGAGAATCAAGGCAAGTTTTAGAGAAACAAATCCATGGAAGAATATCTCTCCTGAAGAAAAAGAATGAGATTGATGTGAATATGTCAGTCTAAAGGCTCAAAATTTCACTAGCTTTTGTCTATGAAATTTATTCATCACCATTCTCAAGGAAAATAATTGAACCAAGTAATTGCAAATTGAAAGTTTACTTATTCAATCATGCTATGAATTTTTCAAGCTTAGTTGAATCTTGCTCATGACATCGTCAACCTCAATTCATTGGAAACCACCAAAACAAAGGGTAAAATTGACTCTCTCTCAATTTTTTTTTCAAAAATAAAAGCAAAGATAAAAACAAAAAATATAAAAACACAACCTAAACCTAAACCTAAATCCCCTCCCCCACACTTAAAACTTACATTGTATCTAATGTAAGGTTAAATGTAAAGAAGATGTAAAATTAACCATAACATAAATGCAGAAATAAGAAGGAAATAAGAAAAAGAAATACAAACTCCCCTTGGTTTGCCTCTTAAGTAGCGCTTTTATTTATATTCATTAGCTTGACTCATTGTATCTTTCTTCAATCTAGAGAGTTTATAAACTGCATAAGCCTTTCCTCTTATAATGCACTAAGTTTACTAGAGATGATCATAGGCAAGGTTTCTCCATCTTTATGGAACACATACTTGAGATAACTGGGAAGATGCTTTAAATCTAGAGTAGATGCCTGCAAAACAAAGCATAAAAGGCTCTTATTAGAAATTGGTAACTCAATGTAAGGATCATTACCTGATTTTGGTAACTTTGGAAAGTCATCCAATACTGCAATAGTTTTCTGCAAATCAATACTCAAAGGTAACACCTTATTCTCCTTCTTAAGATGTTTACTAATGGTAATTTTCAATTCATCTTTCCCATCAATTTCAAAAGCTTTCTATACACAAGAACCAATCACATCAATGGAGTAAATAGGATCATCATCATTAGGATATTTCATGGCATCTTAAATATTAAACTTAATAATTTTACCTTCAAATTCAATGGTAAGTGTGCCACTGTGAATATCTATCTTAGTCTTGGATGTTCTTAGGAAGGGTCTTCCTAATAAAATGGGAGTAGTGTGATTACCATTTTCTATATCTAGCATATAAAAATCAGCAAGGTAAACCAATTCATTGACTTGCATAAGAACATCCTCAACTACACCTTTTGGATAGTCATTGGATCTATCAGCCAATTGAATCACAATATTAGTCTTATTCAAAAGTCCAAGTTTCAAAGAAGTATACAAAGAATATGACATAACATTAATAAAAGCTCCTAAATCTAACATGGACTTTTCAAGTCTAGTATTACCTATCATGCAAGGGATAGTAAACATACCTGGATCTTTGTACTTTGCAGGGAGTTTTCTTTGAATGATTACAGAAACATTCTCCCTACTCTCACCTTCTCATATCTCTAAAGTTTCTGTTTCTTCTTTATTGTATACAATTCTTTTAGGAATTTTGCATAATGAGGTACTTATTTAATAGTATAAAAAAGTGGAATATTTACCTCACATTTACGAAAAGTCTCATAAAAATCTTTATAGTTCTTAATTTTGTGAGATTCTTATAAAGCCTGAGGAAAAGGTGATACTGGTTTATATTTAGAAAGACACAAAAACTTATGTTGAGTCACTTCATTATCCTTAGGAAGGTCCTTATCTACAACAATGCTTTTCCCTTTTTCTTGCTCTGTTGGTGTAGGAGTTGCTTTTGTTGGAATTATAATCTCTTTATCACTCCTCAAAATAATTGCACTCATATTCTCTCTTTGGTTCACCACTGTTTGAGAAGGTAATTTTTCTGAATTTTGTGTCTCCAACCGATTGATTGTGGTAGCTATTTGACTTACTTGATTCTCCAAATTCTGAATGCTAGCTTTTGTCTCTTGTTGAAGTTGTAAAGTGTTAGTGGCAAGAGACTTAATAATATCTTCTAAAGACATACCAGAGTTAGAAGTCTGCCCCTGTGGTTGTCTAGGTGGGTATGACTGCTGATACTGCTAAAAGTTTAGGCAAGTTTGAGCCAGAGGTTGATTTACTTGTGGGTTCCTATAGCTAAAATTGGGATAATCCCTCAATCCTGGTTGTATGTGTTCAAATATGGTTCATACTTCCTTTGTGATTATCTAGAAAAATCACCCATTGTGTTCACCTGCTCAATAGGTTCCTCTTGAAGAGTTGGGCATGTATCAGTGGGATATCCTACCATAGAGCAAATTCCACAAGCTTTTGCTATTTGCATATTCCCTACAACCAATTAACAAATAAGAGAAGTTAGACTTGCAATTTGTTGTTCAAGGGAGGAAACACCTGCCTTATTAACAGGCTTGGATAGAGAATCAAGCCTATTGCTAAATTGTTGTGAGTTGGCTGTCATGTTTGCAATCAAGTTCTTTGCAGCTTTAGGAGTTTTATCCACCAAAGCTCCTCTACTAGCTATATCAATCATGCTCCTTATTGAGGGAAGAAGTCCCTCATAGAAATACTGGATGAGTAGTTGCTTACTAATATGATGATGGGGGCAACATGCACATAATTTTTTGAAATGCTCCTAATATTCATATACGGATTCTCCACTATGCTATCTCACAATGAATTTCCTTCATAATGTTGGCCGCCCTTAAAGCTAGAAAATATTTCTCCAAAAATAACCTCTTCATCTCATTCCATGTTATGATGCTCCCAGATGGTAAATAATAAAGTCAATCCTTAGCCAAATCCTTCAAAGGGAATGGAAAGGCTTTTAGTTTTATCTGCTATTCAGTCACCCCTATTGGTTTCATACTCGTACACACCATGTGAAACTTCTTTAGATGCTTATGAGGATCTTCAACTGCAAGCAAAGAAAAGTGGGCAAGAGATGAATTAGTTTAGATTTTAATTCAAAATTAACTGTAGCATCTAAAGTAAGAAACGTTATGCATAAGGGTTGTTGATCCAAATAAGGTGTGGCAAGCTCTTTCAAAGTTCGAGTTCCAACTATGATTTCCTCCTTTTTAGAATTTCTCCAAGCTTCACTCCTTAACTTGTGTAAAGTTCTTTCAATTTCTGGTTCATACTGCAAATTACCTTAATTAGAAGATTGAGTTGCAATCATAAACAATCAAGAAAAATCTAATAAATCCAAAAAAATAAAATAAAAATAAAAATAAATAGAAAAAATGATAAAAATCAACTAGAATGCCTCCCCGACAATGGCGCCAAAAATTTTGTGTGCTGTCGTAGGCAACCAAATTTAGAACCTTGCTCTAATTTCAAATTTTTTCAAATTTCTATAGTAGTTTGAGTCAGGTTTGATCCCACGAGGAGTATCTAGCTTAATTTTGTGCAATGTGAACATGACAGGGAGGTTTTGAATGTAATGAAGAAAGTGTTATAAAAGAAATCTATCAGACAAGAAAACCTTAGTTCAAGTTAACATCCACCATTAAAATCTCGAAATTGATCATTGGTGCAATTATAAATCAAATAATACTTTGAATATTCATCATTGGAATTATTTTTTCTATCTTTTCTTCAACATAGTTAATTAGAAACATGCAATCTAATTAACCCTAACTACTAAACAACCTCAAACTCATGCTAAAGATTTAATCTAATAGTAACCTTAAGATTTGTAGAGATTGATGAAACTAAACAACATAAGCACACGCGGTTGCATTTAATTTAATCAAATATTCATTCTAAGATTTAATAATTGCAACAGTAGCAAATTATCAAACCCTAGTTGCTTTGCAGATTAGAAGGATCAAACAATTATGGATTTGATATCTAATCTAGCAATAGATTGTAATGAATAATAAACTAGTAGATTTCCTAGCAATTAAACATAATAATCATAATCATGAATCAAAGAAGAACATTCAATACTCAAAGTATAAATTGAACAATTGAAACAAATCAGATCTCATAATATATAGATTTTGAGACTTCTATCTCCTTAAACCAAGAATAAAATTTTAGCCATCCAGGGCTATGAAATTAGAAAGAAAATAAAATAAGAGAGAGATAAGAGAAAATTCTCTATTGAAAGCCGCCAAGAAGTCCTCTCCAAACCCTAGCAAAGGAACCCCCAAAAATCTTAAGAAACTGCCATTTATACAGAGTCCAAAATACACAAAATATATAATTTTTACAGAAATATCTAAGTTGGGAATGGATTTGGGTGCCGTCGGTGCCACCTTGCTGTCTAGTGGGGTGGTGGTGTGAAGTGTGTTGGCACTGATGGTGCGATTTGCCTGTCTTCTAGATATACATCTACTATTTCAACCATAACTTCCTAATTTCAAATTTTAATCACATGATTCTTCTTGAATTAGTTAGATAACTTTGATATCTACAACTTTTATGTTCATCACTTTTTTCAAATCATTCTCTAAATATGGAAAATTAGTACAAAAGTGATACTGTGTAATCTTCAACTCCTTTTTGACATATTTTGCTACTTTCTCTGCTCAATTGTCCTTGATGTGATCTTTATCTCTTAAAAATCCAAACATGAAAGTTGTAGAACTTTTTCTTTTGTTTCTAAAACATCTTTAATCATCTCAACCAGAGGTTGTATGAGAGATTCATGCTCAAAATATGGAGTAATGCTGAAGTTGTCCAAAATCCTTCAATTGACTTCTTTTTGCACTTAACCCCTCCGATTGTTTCATAAATCAGAATATAAGAATAATGAGTGTATATAGGAGTCAAATAAGTGTAAAATATTAATTATTAAGGAAATAAATATGATATTTTGCATTTTCATTAACCAACAAGGCCAAGAAGCCTTAGAGGAAAACATTACATATATATCATTGTGGATGATTATAGTAGATTTACCTAGGTAATGTTTCTAGCATCCAAAGATGAAGCTTTTTCATTTTTTGAAGTATTTTCCAAATGTATACAAAATGAACAAAGCTCTCATATTATTTCCATAAGGAGTGATCATGGTGGAGAGTTTGAAAATCATAGATTCACTAATTTTTGAAAACAACGGAATTCTTCAAATTTTCTTTACACCAAGAATACCCCAACAAAATGGAATAGCAAAAAGAAAGAATAGATGCTTCTAAGAAATGACAAGGATAATGTTGAGTGAATACAATCTTTCATAGTATTTTTGGTTGAAGCAATGAACGCCGCATGTTATATTATTAACAGAATCTTTGCTAGATCCATACTCAACAAAACTCAATTTGAATTATACTTTGGCAAAAAACCAAATATTTTATATTTTCATACTTTTGGTTGTAAATGCTTTATTCTTAATAATGACAAAGAAAACTTTGAAAAATTTGATAGTAGATCTGATCAAGGTATATTTCTGGGTTATTCCATTATTAGCAAAGCATTTAGAGTGTACAACTTGAGACTTAAGATTATGGAGGAATCTATCCATGTTAAATTTAATGAACATACTAACTCTATGAAAAGAAATAGTGATTTTGATGACAAAACATATAATCTTCTAACAAATGTGGAGAAACAGAGATTACAAGATAATCAAGTAGATGCTTCACTATCAAAGACAATGATGAATGAAGTTGAAACATCCACAATAGAGATAAATGAGTAAAGTAACTCATCTCTTCCCAAAGATTAGACGTTTGTGCATGCTCATCCTAAAAACTAGATAATTGGTGATGTGTTTGATAAAGTTAGAACTAGATCATCCTATCATCAAATATGTAACAATTTTGCTGTGATTTCTCAATTAAAACCAACTTGCATAGACCAAGCATTGGAGGATGAAAATTGAATTTGAGCTATGTAAGAAGAATTAGATTAATTTAAAAGAAATGACGTATGGACTATTATTCCAAGAACAAACCATCAATCTATTATAGGAACAGAATGGGCCTTCAAGAATAAATTAGATGAATCAGGAATTGTGGTGAAAAATAAGACAAGACTAGTTGCAAAGGGGTATTATTAAGAAGAAGGTATTGACCTGGAAGAGTCATATGCCCCCGTTGCAAGGATTGAATCCATTAGAATGCTTCTCGCATTTATATCATACATGGATTTCAAGTTATATCAAATGGATGTAAAGAGTGCATTCTTAAATAGTTTCATTAATGAAGAAGTATATGTGAAATAACCCCTTGGGTTTGAAGATCCTCATTGCATAAATCGTATATTCAAACTCAAGAAAGCCCTCTATGGTTTGAACCAAGCTTCTAGAGCTTGGAATGAGAGGCTAAGCAAATTTTTGATTGAAAAAGGTTTTTCAAGGGGTAAAGTGGATACCTCTCCTTCATTAAGCATGCAAAGAAAGACATTCTTATAGTTCAAATTTATGTTGATGATATAGTATTTGGTACAACTAATAAAAATCTTTGCCAAGAGTTTTCTAAGACTATGCAGGGAGAATTTGAAATGAGCTTAATGGGTGAACTCAATTTCTTCTTAGGACTACAAATTAAACAAGAAAAAGAAGGAATCTTCATTCTCCAAGTCAAGTATACAAAAGAACTTCTAAAGAAATTCAATATTGAAGATGGTAAAAGATATGAAACACCAATGAACACTTCAATAAATATGGACAAAGATGAAAGAGGTAAATTAGTATGTAACAAACTTTATAGATGCATGATAGGATCATTATTATATTTAATTGCAAGTAGACTTGATATAATGTTTAATGTCTATATGTATGCTAGATTTCAATCAGATCCCACAAAGTCACACATAATTATTGTAACAAGAATCATTAGATACTTTTTAGATACACCAAGCCTCAGTTTGTGGTATCCAAAAGGTTTTGATTTCAATTTAGTAGGGTACTTAGATGCAGATTTTGTTGGATATTAAGTAGACAGAAAGATTACTTCAAGATCGTGTCAATTTATAGGAAGCATGATCATATCATGGTTTTCTAAGAAACAGATATTTGTGGCATTATCAACTGCTAAAGTAGAATATGTAGCACCCTGCAGTTGTTGTGCTCAAATTCTTTGGATAAAATAACAATTAAATAATTTGGTCTTAACTTTGTTGATATCCCTATAAGATGTGACAACACTAGTACTATAAGTTTGACTAAGAATCTTGTTTTACATTCCAGAACAAAACATATAAAAATTAGGCATCACTTTATTAGAGATCATGTTCAAAATCATAATATATGTTTAG
>JAYJMB010088447.1:2035-19430 GCA_036873735.1 Pouteria campechiana | reverse complement strand
TGTATAGTTTAGGAGGGGATAGAAGATATTCCCTGCTTATAATTGCTATTGTTATTCTTGTGTATGGATGTTTGAATCTCATGCTACATGCATGTTTTTCAGTCAACAATTTGTAAACTAATGATTCTCATGATCTTCACAAACACCCCATAAGCTTGCTTTCCATAATTCCTCTCCACTAATGTAGATAACTCTATTCATTTGTAGCAATAGGTCTTTGCTAAGCTTGTAATGGGGCCTTGGGTTTAGCTAACAAGAAGAAATAAAGATCACAAAGTAAGAGATCATATTTGAATTTTACATGAATATTGTCACGCCCCGCCTTCCAAGGTGCAACTTATCAATTTAGACTGAAATTTCATCTAAATTTGCCCACTTTTAGGGTGGGGTGCTCGAGTCCCATTATGGAACTTGACTAGTTTCTACAAAAAAATGGACAGCGTATCCCCTAAATTATTAGGGTTTAACCTATATAATTATTTATCAAAATTAATATAGCCACAATAAAAATTCTAAAACACACACACTTACCCACATTCCCATACCCCAAGATTTGGGTAGAATCATGATGGCAATCTACATCCTTAAAATCCATTAACAAACTGATAATTAAATTATTAAAACATGTCATTATATCTTATTATACATCATCTGAATCCTTCAGATATAATACAATTATACAACCAATTACAAATCAAAATATCATAAATAAAGAGTCTTCAATCTTGCTTAATAATCCCAATCCATATTTGGGAAATCTTCACCTAGCTTGTTAGCTAAAAAAAAATAAATAAGAAAGCGTGAGTCCGGGCAACTCAATAAGTAGACAAATGTATTAAACAATAATTGATCCATAATTAGCACATTCCATATCAAATAATTAATATTACCAAATAAAGAATTTCATGTTATTTCCATCCAATCAAAATCATTTTGAATCAATCTTCAATTTAAATATACAACAAAGGGATCTTATTCATCCCTCACATTAAACATCCATATCAACCCAAAATATCAAATATTCCAATCTAAGGGATACTTAATATCCCTAACCACCAAACAGCATCAACTTAAACAAACACAGGATATCCACTATCCCCAATCAAAACATACATGCCCAAATTTTAAACAAATGGGATATACATTATCCCTATCCATTTAATGGAAACAAATGCCTACATACCTCAGATTATTAGCTCCCAACCATTCTTTCAATTCTACGCCTTTTCATCCTTCTTAGATTATCCTGTATAGGGTAAAATCTCATTTGTTACAAATATAGCTTGAACTAATTTCTTCTCAACTAATGAGTATGATTTATGGCTAAACCCATATCTCAATAGAGAATCTCAATTAATTTCCATATTTAACTATATGGAATCTAAATCTTTATACAATATAATTATCATGCCATTAACCTCAGTAATCAAAATAAACCAGTTAGTTAAGTCCTCAACTCGCCCAATTTGTCACTTAATCATTTGAAAGTTAAAATCCTTTTCAACCCAATTTGGGTTTTTGTCCAAAAATCAAAATTTTCATTCCCAAACAACTCAAACAAATCCCAAAATAATTTAATTCATGTCTTAAGAATTTTACCCCATAACTATTACTTATAAACTAACAAATTGGGCAAAAATCATTGTTCACAGATTGGGTAGAAACCTAAGCAAGCCAAATCCATGGATTATTATGTCCAAATCACTATAATCACCCCATATAACCATTTCCCCCATGATTTCCATATCAAATTCATCATTTTCCCCAAAACATTTTTGTTCATAGAAATTCGAATAACCCCCAAATCAAAATTTTCTACCCAAATCAGTTCTAACATATTATTAAACATAGTTAAATCTTTTTTCTCATGATTTATACAACATACATCATGAAATTTTTTTCAAAAATCACTATTCATAGAATTTATTAAATCCTAGCTAAGCAAAAACAGAAATTCGAATGGGGAAAAGTGACTTACCATGATATTCAAGCTTGTCTTCCTTCCATGAACAAGAATCTAAACTAAAAGCTCCCAGTGGCATCTTCCTCTTCTTTGCTCGTCGTGTAAACATTGAAACCCAAGTTGAGAAACATGCCAACTTGATTACCCATCTAAATCAAGTTGTTTCCTAACTAATCAAGCAAGAAAATTGATTAAATAGATTTTAGGGACATGAGAACAGTGTTAGGGAAGAAGAACATAACGGAAACATAAAAATGAATGGGTTTCAAGCTTTAAAAAATCAACTTTTTTGGGTAATCCAGCACGTCATCGAACCCTTCTAGCAGCAGGGAAAAGTCCTGCCGTAGCAAGGCATTGCTAAATGGCCAAAACTTGATTTTTTAGGGCCTTTCCATGGTAAAAAATGAGCTTGCTGTAGCAGAAAAATGACCTTGCCATGGCAAGGTCTCACTGGATGCCAAAAAAATGTTTTCTAGGAGGTTGCCGCAGCAAGCTATTTTTTGTTCGATATAGTGACAACATTTTGATGATAACTTTTGCATCAAATGTCCAAATGACATGATTTTTGAAGAATTAGAAACATAAATTTAAGGGATATAATTTTTATGTTAACAACATTTTCCAAATAATACCACAAACATGTCAAATTTTCCATAAAGTTGACCCATCACATTCATCTTGTTATTTTTTAGTCATTTGGAATAGCTTAGGTATATTAATCATAACTTTCTCATATGACATCAGAATTAAGTCACAATTACAAATTAGTTCATTATCTATGTCCAAATTTAATCACAATAAACCCTTTTTCCAAATTCAACTTTTACACTTATGAAAAATCATCCATAGCCCCATTTTATATAAAACACTTCAAATATCCCAATAATCACTTCTCACACATCACATACATGAAATAAGACTTGTTTATGCTATTTACCACTTTATTTGAAGCTAATTTCTAAAAATCACACATCTAGTTATTTTTAACCCAATTTCTCTAAATTTTTCTGCTATAATGACTTCACATGCCATTTTTATTCTAAAATGTATCCAATCCTAAACCAAGATTCCCCACACCTCACATACATGAAACAAAATATTTTCATGCTATTTTCTATCTCATTGGAGGTCAATTATCAAAAATCACCTATTTAGTTCATTTTAACTGAATTTTCTATCATAAGTAACTCCATATGCCATTTTCATTCTAAGTTACATCCAAAACTCAAACTAATGTTTCACAAATATTACAATACACATAATGACTAGTTTAGGTCCTTTTTATAGCTCAAATATATGCTTTTGCACAAATTCACCTGTCGAGTTCTTTTCACATTACCTTCCACTTCATAGTTCAAAATTCCAAAATTATCTCAAAATTTCGATTCAATATCTCATACACATCACATTATACATAATAATTATGCTACATTGGTCATTCAAGTCATATACATGACCTAACTCAAAATCACTACTTGGGTTCATATCACTCCATTTAGTCTTCCATAGTAATTTCTTTATAAAACATTGTGTATTACCTTAATTCTTCACTTTACTGTAATACGAAAAATGTTCCCCAAATTTCAATACCACAGATGTTACAAATATTTACTCTCTTAACATCTTGTTTGGAGTTCTTTCTGTTTTAAGGGCTATATTACTATCACACCCTAACTTATTTTCTTTTATATTCATTAGGATGTAATCCCCCCAACTAAGGGTTGTATTACTACCACATCTCCAAACTTATTGCCCGTTGAGTTCATGGAGACGTGATGCCCCCATTTGAAGGATAAATCCTCATTGATTCCTTTCCTTTTATCCCAATTTTCTTTTGACATTCATCTTTTTAATGACCCCCAAACTTATCTTCTTATACACTCGTATACCTCTCTGCCATCATATATAAATATGCCTCTTAATAGGTCTAACAGTATTTTTCAAGCTGAAAGGGACTGAATGATACGGCTAAAGAAAGAAAGTTGAATGGTGGTCTTTTATATCTTTGCATATGCCATTCTTTCATTAAAGCTAAATGAGGACGCTAGTGACAATTAATGTAGTGGGTTAGCTTGAAAGGCTCAAACTACTCAAAAAATGCCTAAATCGCTTCCAAGTAAATATATTATCTAGGATTTTGCCTTTAGGGTTAATCAAAGAAGTTCTAGCATGCTCATGTTAACCAAAATGTGTCACTAAATTCACAATGTCATCAACTAATTAACATACAGTTTGCATAATCATGATGTAATGTGCTCAATGAAATTTTCATTAGTTATGAAAAAGAAGGGCTTATCACAAAAATCAATAAATCACAAGGTAACATCTATCCTTCATTCTCAGCATATGTTAATGATTATTAAGAGAAAATTGCCACTCTAACCAATTCAGTTTCAGCATATTATCATAATTGCTCTTGGATTTTCTTAGCTAAGCTTTCAAAAGTGCAGCTCATCAAAATTGTACCTAAATTTGAAAAAATTTGCCCAAAACTAAATGCACTTGATTGCTTGCCCAAAACTGAATGCACTTGAATGCAATGTAAAATGACCTCCAACTTAAACTAAACATTATCCTCAATGTGAAATAATGATAGAAGTTTAAGTTCATGGGCTTCCCTGAATGAAGTGCATTCTCATCCTTTCCTTCTGAAATTGCTTTAACATCCTTTGCAAATATCAGGTGGTAGTTATAACTCTGGAAACATCATCTACAATGCTCTGCAACTTCTATGATCATTTTAAAAATAGAGTTCTTCCTTCTGCAATAGAAACATCAAACCACTACTTAAAAAAATAAATTTGTACTAATAGAGAAAACAAAATAACTAACTAAACTGAATTCTAAGAAAACAAAGAAAGTTCAAAAGCTTGGGTTGCCTCCCAAGGAGTGCTTTATTTAACGTCTGTGCAAGATGAATTCCTCCTTCATAGATTCTGAAATCCAATAATTTCATTCAACTGCAATGGCAAGTCATCCTGCATATATCTCTTTACTCGATGACCATTGACTTTGAACTTGTTCCTAGTCCTCAAGTTCTTTAACCCCACAGCTCCATGTGAGAACACTTGTGTCACCAAGAATGGTCCAACCCACCTAGATTGCAATTTCTCTAGAAACAAACATAACCGTAAGTCATAAAGCAAAACTTTCATTCTAGTTTCAATGTATCTTTTAGGAATGATTTGATCATGATATCTCTTTGTTCGCTCCTTACAAATCTTTGCATTCTCATAAGCTTCATCTCTCAGCTCCTCCAGTTCATTCAGTTGAAGCTTTCTCTCTTCACCTGCCTTCTTCAAATCAAAGTTCAGTTTCTTTATCGGCCAATATGCTTTGTGCTTTAACTTCACTGGCAGATGGCAAGCTTTTCCAAAGACAAGTTTATAATGACTCATTCCTATTGGGGTCTTGCATGCAGTCCTATATGCCCAAAGTGCATCATTCAACTGCATTGCCTAATCTTTCCTTGAGGTGTTTATTATCCTCTCCAGAATTGCTTTGATCTATTTGTTACTTATTTCAACTTGTCTAGAAGTTTGTGGATGATATGGTGTTGCAACTCGATGAGTGATGTTATACTTTTTCAACAAAGCTGCAAATACCTTATTCCAAAATTGAGTTTCTCTATCACTAATGATTGCTCTTGGAGTGCCAAACCTGAAAAAAATCCTGTCTTTCAGAAATTTTAGCACAATGTTAGTATCATTAGTTTTAGTAGCCATTGCCTCAATCCACTTAGAGACATAACCAATAGCAAGTAGAATGTACATGTTCCCATTGGATGGTTGGAATGGGCCCATGAAATCAATGCCCCATACATCAAATAATTCAACAACTAGATTACCTATGAGTGACATTTCATCTTATTTACCAATGTTACCTATTCTCTGGCACTCTGGCACCTATCACAGATTGCATATAAGGCATGAGCATCCGTGAAAATAGTTAGCCAGGAAAACCAGTTTGAAAAACTTTGAGAGCGGTCTTCTTCCCTCCAAAATGCCCTCCATAGTTGAATGTGTGACAATGTTTCAAAATGCTTTACTGTTCATCCTCAGGTACACAATGTCTAATTATCTGATCTAGATACATTTTAAACAGAATTGGATCATCCCAAAAGCAGTGTTTTGCTACAAACAGCAACCTCCTCCTTCCCTAGGAATTTGGCATATGATTAAAAACTCCCTTAACTAAATAATTAATAATATCATCATACCAAGGTTCACTTCCCTTTACATAAAATAGTTACTCATCAGAAAAAATCTCATTGATGGGCATGCTCTCTTTATCTTTCTGTTGCTCAAAATTAATCCCTTCCACTAACCTGGACAAATGATCAGCTACAACATTTTCACTATCTTTTTTCTTCTTAATTGTCAAGTCAAATTCTTACAGTAATAATATCCACCTGATTAATCTAGGGTTGGCATCTTTCTTAGTAAGCAAATATTTTAATGCAGCATGATTAGAATAGATAATTATTTTTGAACAAATCAGATATGAGCAAAACTTTTCAAATGTAAACACAATTGCAAGCAATTCTTTTTCAGTGGTAGAATAATTCAATTATGCTTCATTCAAAGTTCTACTTGCATAATGAATCACATAAGGTAATTTATCTATTCTTTGTCCTAAGACAACACCAACAACAAAGTTAGATGCATCACACATAAACTCAAAAGGAATGGACTAATCAAAAACTGCTAAAATTGGACAGGAGTTAGTTTTTCTTTCAAGGTATTGAAAGTAACAAGGCACTCCTCTTCAAAATAGAAAGTCACATCTTTAGCTAGCAAGTTACACAGTCTATAAATTTTTGAAAAGTCTTTTATGAACCTTCTATAGAAACCTGCATGACCTAGCTCCTCACTCCCCTGACTGAAGTGGGGGAGGCAATTTAGCAATCACATCAATCTTTGCCTTGTCAACTTCAATGCTTCTACTTGAAATAATATGCCCCAACACAATTTCCTGCTTAACTAAGAAATCACACTTCTTTTAACTTAATGTCAAATTCATTTTAACACACCTTTTAAGCACCAATGTCAAGTTATTCAGGCATTCATCAAATGAATCACCAAACATAGGAAAAATCATCTATGAAACCTCTATATAACTTCAATCGTATCAGAAAAAAATAGACATCATACACCTCTAAAAGGTTGCAAGGGCATTGCATGAACCAAAAGGCATCCTTCGATAAGCAAAAGTTCCAAACGAGCAGGTGAAGGTTGTCTTTTCCTAGTCTTCTGGAGCAATGGGAACTTGATTATAACCTGAAAAATCATCTAGAATATAGTAGTAAGCATGACTTGCCAATCGATCAAGCATTTGATCAATGAAAGGGAGAGAAAAATGATCTTTTCTTGTGGCTACATTTAGTTTTTTGTAATCTATGTATATCTGTCATCCTGTAGTCATTCTTACTAGCACCAACTCATTATTATCATTCTTAACAACAAAAATTCTAGATTTCTTTGGTAAGTACCCATTTGCTATTAGAAATTGGGTAGATAATACCTGCATCTAAGAGCTTAATCACTTCAGCTCTAACAGCTTCTTGTATGTGTGGGTTAAGTCTCCTTTGAGCATCCCTGAAAGGCTTTGCATTATCTTCTAATAGAATTTTGTGCATGCACATAGTGGGGCTAATTCCCTTGATGTCAGCTAATGTCCAACCTATAGCCTCCTTGTGCTCTCTCAAAACATTCAATAGCTTATTTTCTTCATCAACAGATAAGTTAGCAGCAATTATAACTGGAAGAGTATCATTCTCACTAAGAAATACATATTTTAAGTTCTATGGTAGTTGGTTCAATTCTAATTTTGGTGGTGTGATAATTGATGGTGCCAAATTGGAACTCAAATGTGTCAACACCTCCTTGGTGATGTCATCTTCTCTAAATTCCTTTGCACTATCCAAATCATTTTTAGATTCTTTGATTTCTTTATCCTCCTCAATGAATTCTTTAGTTGTAAGCACCAATACTAGTTTGTCTTCTGTTTCCTACTGCACAAAATTAGATGATAAATGTGAGTACAAATCCTCAATTTGAAAACAACCACTAGGATCTATAGGATTTGAAAGTAATGAAAGAGAATTGTAAATAGAAAATTCCATAGTTTCATCCAAAACAGTCATTTTTAAATTCCCATTCTGCACATCAATGATCGTCCTAACTATTGCCATGAATGAGTGCCCCAGAAGAATGGACACCTCTCTCTGGAGTCACTTGCCTCTCCAGGTCAAGCACAACAAAATCTACAGGAATAATAAGTTTGTCAATCTGCACCAATATATCTTCTACAAGGCCTCTTGGATATTTCACCGATCTATCTGCAAGTTGTAGAGACATTATAGTAGGTTTCAAATCTCCCAAAACAAGCAGCAAGTAAACAGAATAAGGCATCAAATTTATACTTGCTCCTAAATTCAACATAGCCTTTACCTTATTCATTCCTCCAATAGTGATTGTGATATTAAAACTACCTAGATCCTTCAACTTTGGAGGAAGATTTGTCTGCAGAACTGCACTTGTAACTTCAGAAACTGTTACCTTTTCATGAGGCTCATACTTACACCTCCTTGAGGTTAATTCCTTCAAAAACTTAGCATAAGCAAACATGTTCTTAATCATGTTAAGTAAAGGTAAGTTAACATTAACTTTGGAAAGGATGTCATAAATATTGAAAAATGATTTGTCCAATTTTTTCTGCCTCAATCTTCCTAGAAAAGGTACTGGTGGATCATGAGGTAGTGGTGGTTTATAGTTGACTAGAGGGTCAACTATTAGAAACACATCCTTCCTTAAGGTTACCTCCTTTTCTTCCTTTTCCTTCCTATTGTCTGTTCCTTCAGAAGCATTATTGTTAATTACCTTTTCAGTTCTCAATGTTGTCACTGCTTTTGGTTGCTCTGGCTGATTTGGCAACTTTCCCGGTGTGTGACTCTGCATAGCTTCTGCAATCTACCCCAATTGTGTTTCTATCTTCTTTATTGATGCCTCCACATTCTGAAATCTTGATTCATTGTTTTGGAATTGAGTCTAAGTTATTTGAATGAAACTCTACATAGTTTCCTCAAGAGTAGGCTTTTTGGGCTGGAAAGAAGTTCCAACTTGATTCTGATTCTGATTGTTGTTCCATGAAAAGTTTAGATGACTTCTCCAACAAGGATTATAAGTATTAGAATAAGGATCATTATGTGGTCATTGGTTGTAGAAGTTCATTGCATTCACTTGTTCAGATCCTCTTGAAAAATTTTCATTTGAAGGATAAACATTGGGTGAGTGCACTGAATTACCACAAATTGAACATAACTCAGCATGGAAGGGTTGTTTCAAGTTCCCTATCATGGAACACATGTTCTTCATCTATCTGGTAAGCTCCGATACCTACATGGAAAGTTCAATGTTAGAATTTACTTCATACATCCCTTTAGACCTTCCTTTGACACTCTTCTATTGAGAATTTGCTCCAAGCATCTCATATAGATTATATGTCTCCTCGGGAGTCTTCTCTCCCATTGCTCCACCTGTAACATTATCAACCATGGCTTGGAATGGCTATGTCAGTCCATCATAGAAAAATTGATTGAGTAATTTCAGAGGATATCTATGGTGAGGGCATTGAATCAGTAGTACCTTAAATCTTTCCCATGCTTCATGGAATGCTTCCCCATCCATTTGAGAAAAAGTGGCAATCTTACTTCTCAAATTTATAGTTTTAGCATGGAAATAAAATTTACCAATGAACTTGTTATAAACTGCATCCCATGTAGTCAATGACCTAGGAGCCAATGTCATGAACTAGGTTTTTACTGCATCCTTCAACGTGTAAGGAAAACATCTCATGCACAACTGATCCTCAGTTAAGCTTTGCAATCGAAAAGTTTGAATAGTTACATAGAAATCACACATGAATGTTAAGGGGTCCACTACAGCTACACCATGAAAATAAGGAAGCATGTTAAAGTATATATGCTTCAGCTCGTAGTTCCTGGCAATATCATTCAAAATAATGCATGAAGGAGAAATTTTAAATGTTGGGTGTGCAAACTCTTTCATAAGTAGTAGGGCTTGTTGAGCCACTCAGTTTTACTTGTTGTTAGCCATCTGAATGTGTTCTTCACTTATGCTATCTGTCTGTATTTCCACTTTATCAATGTTATTGTTCAAGGGTAACAGAACTGAATTTAGTGGTTGCCTTCCTTGCATTCACAATTGTTCAAAAGAATGAAAGAAAGAATTAACAATCTTAAATAAAATAAAATACAATAATTAAAAGAAAAAAAATTGCAACTAATTTAATCAAACCAATTTGAACTAGTTCCCCAACAACGATGCCAAAAACTTGATGGTCAAATTATAATTCCTCACAAGTGCACGAGTGTATAGCAGTATAGTGTGCTTAGCAAGGGTCGATCCCATAGCGAACTATCAAACTGATTTAATTATGTTTAGTTACTAATACTAAGTTGTCCTAAATCTCAAAAATAATTTAGAGACTAAGTAATTAAAAGAGTAATGTAAGATAAATAAAAAACAATGGCTTAAGTAATGTAAAATAGTATTCAAGTTATAGAAGTCTAGGGATCTAACTTCACCACTTAACGATATTCATTATTGTTAAGATTTTGATATCAATTCAACATCTTGGGTTCGTTCTATCCACTGTATGTTATTACCGTTAGGCGTCTGGGTTTAAATCAAGTATTTTCCCCCGTTCCAATTACCTATAGGGTGTAGTGTAATTGAGATTGAAAACCCATGAAGATTAGAAGAACTTTAATAAACCAAGTAGAATAGTTTAGCATATGGCATCTACCTTAACCATCTACTCATTCATTCAAAAGAGCACAGTACATGGTTTAGCATATGACGTCTACCTTAACCACGTACTCAAAGCTAATTGAGCTAATTCATATAATTGGTGATCAGACAATTAAATAAATTAGATGATTGCATTGTATACAATGAATGAAACAAGATGATATTGAATTAATAACCCAACAATCTTTGTTAACAATGAATAGCAAGGAGGGCTCAATCATTGCTCCTGAAAAAGGAATTTAATTTATAATAAAAATAGAAATAAAACTCTCTGAAATATGCATGATTGCAAAACTTGAAATCCTTCTCTTGCTCCCTTGGAAAACTTCTCTTGTCCAGCCTCCACAACTATGTTCTGGATGTCTCTTTAAATAACCCAAGCAGCAGGGTTTTAGTAGAACTCCTCCATGAATTGCAATGACTCTATGCATAGAGATCCTCTTCCAATAATAACTTAGTATTTTCTTACAAAAATATAGCTTTCAAAATATTACAATGTATAAAAATAGAAGTTCTCAAAATAACTCAGCTACTGCGTATCCTGAATTCTGAAATTATAATACAATCTTGAGCCTAAAAATCAGCTTCAAATAATACTTTGCAATTTGCATATCTCATACTCTTAAATTTGTAATATCTAATGCATGGAAAAATAACTAAGTTTGATATCAAACTTTGTTTCTTGTTGTGGATGCACTGAAGATCGAGCAGAAATTTGAAATCCTGCTTCGGAGTTCTCTGAAGTGAACTTCGGAGTAAAAAACGTTACTTCAAAGTTCTCTGAATTGAACCTTAGAGTTATTAATTCTACTTCAAAGTTCTCTAAAGTGAACTTTGGAGTTATTAATTCTGCTTCAGAGTTCTCTGAAATGAACTTCGAAGTTGTTAATTCTGCTTTAGAGTTTTTGATATTCTAGAGCCGTTTTAGTAGAATTAGCATAACATTTTCATATGAACTCCAAATTAGTGATTTATATTGAGTTGGATAGATAATTTTAAGATCTACAACCTTAATGTTAATAAACTTTCCTGATTCTACTTTTATTTTGAGTTGTGGGCCTTCAAATACCACATTTCTTTTACCTTCGAAATTAATACTTCAGAGTTTTCTAGAGAGAGTAGTACTATTTTGCTTATAACTTTCCTATAAAAACTCAGAATTACACTATTATTTTTGCATTGGATAGATAATTTCAGGGGATACAACTTTATGTTGGTTGATTTTTTTGAATCATCCATCTTCTATGAGTCATGGGCCCTTAAAGTGACGCCTTGTGTACATCCAAAATTGATGTTTTGGAGTCTTTGGAGAGAGCTGCACTGTTTTAGATGTAACTTATTCATATGAAATTAGAATCTTGTACTTTTTGATGCATTAGAAAGATAAGACAAATTGTAAAACTTTCATGTTAAATAAACTCTCCAAATGTGTCTTCATTAGTCTTAATAATTACTTTAAAGTAACATTTTTTATAATCTTCAGTTTCATTTTACAAAATTTTATGTCTGTAACAAAACAAATGTTGTTAAGTGTAATATTCACATAAATATCACTATAAACTACTGAAAACACATTAAAAGAAGATCTTAAATATTTGAACTTAGACATAAATATATGATTTATTATGAGCTTATCATCAGGTTTGGACATAATCTGGCTACAGATAGATTACAATGCAGTTTGGACAAAGAGACGTAGAGTTTCAGACATAGAACGAAGTTCAGACATAGCAAAAGCAAATTCAAAATTATGAGACTAATTCCAAACATAGAAGCAAATGCAAACATTCTGAGACCAGTTTCAGACATAGAAGTAAGTTCAGACACTATGAGACCAGTTCCTAACACAGAAGTAACTTCAGACACTGCCAACTCATCTTCAAACATAGCTAGAATTCTCTCGTGTGGCTAAAGCAATTCATGCCATTTCAAGTCAATTCAAGATTTTACTTTGGACATCGCCAATGCATCTTCAAACATAGTGATTCATTTTCTAATATAGCCGAATGAAGTCTATTGTAGGCAAAATGTTTCACTCAGTCCAAAATTGTAACTTTGGACATTGCCCAAAGCCTTTAGACATTAAGAAATAGAGAGAATGTTTAAATGGGTAGAAAATTTAAATAATTCATTTGCATTTAATGTCTGTCATCTTCTCTAATGGGCAAATTTTAAAATCAAGTATAAAAGTAGAATTAAAAAATCATTCAAGGAGAGAAGAAGTAATTCGAGTCAATCAAATAAGTAAAAAGCACTTACAAAGCATTTACATACATTCATATTTTTCTTCCAAGATATCACAACTCCATCTTGTTAATTGCAAATCTGTGTTTAAAGTTCTATCATCAATAAACCTTTGGAGTTTGATTTCAAGATCTTAACTGCTTTATTTATTTAGTGAGTCTATATTTATTATTTGCACAAATCAACCTAGCTAGAGGCATATTCATGTATACATTTTTCATGGTATAAGTTCGTTGGTCAGCTTGGAAACCAACAGTGTATAAGTTCATTGGTCAGCTTGAAAACCAGTGGTGTATAAGTTCGTTGGTGAGCTTGGAAACCAATAAGTTTATTGTTCAGCTTGGAAACCAACAAGTTTGTTAGTAAGCTTGTAAACCAGCTATTGTAAGAGTTTATTGGTGAGCTTGGGAAAATTAATAGTTGTTAATGGAACCTTAGCGTAATAAGTGAGGCTGACTTAGAGAGTGGAGTGGGCATCAAGTTGGGCCAAACCACTATAAAAATATCCTTGTCTTTGTGTTGTGTGATTTAATTTTGTTATTTCCAGCACTTTATTTTTATTTGGCCAGAAATTTTTAAAAGCTCAATTCACCCCCCTCTTGAGCTATCAGGTTATAGCACTTTCTTTTGTTGTGTAATTCCCTTGAAAGGGACCAACGGTTCTCACTAGACTATCACTACGGATACAGCAACCAATTACGATATCGCTTGGGGCACAACTGCCTAAGATATGCCTACCGCTCCAATGGTCGAAAATTTATGTGGCGCTACAACGGCTATATTCCAATGGTCTTCTTTGGAACAGTCCAATGTCTCTCCATAATGTATAAATAGACAATCCATTGAAGAGAAACATGATACTTGAGAGTTCCAAGTGCTAATCATGAATCAAACACAAGTAACTCATTCAAGTTTCGAAAATGTATTCACTACAAGGTGATACCAAGATCAAGTGATTTCAAGGCCACATCATTTCCATCTTAAAGGAGTTGAAATCACTGTAATGTGCTTTATATTTTATCTTTTATAGTTGAGCTTTAACTATGTGTACATCTTAGCCTAAGTTAGAGGCATTTCCTTGCATACTTTGTATTTGTAAAAGGGAGTTTCTGGTTAGCTGTGAAAATTAGGTTGTATGAGTTTATTGGTGAGCTCAAGGAAAACTAATGTTGTATGAGTTGTTGGTGAGCTCAAGGAAAACCAACAGTCTATGAGTTTTTGGTGAGCTCATGAAAACTAGGTTGTAAGAGTTTTTGGATAGCTTGGGAAATCAAGGGAGGTGTGATTCCACAAGTTTAATGGAACCCAAGGTTGGGGAAATCTTGGAGAGTGGAGTAAGTGCCAAGAGGGCCCAAACCACTATAATCCTTGTATTTTTATTGTCTCTATGCTTGTGTGCTTCCATTGCATTCTATTTTCTACACTTGCACATCCCATCTGCTTTCCCCATATCTCTTGGATTCTTGCTTTGCCATACACCTTGCTCATCATAGGAGGTTGGACCCAACAAAGATTTCCCCTATAATGTTCAATGTGTTAAGATCAAGGATAGAAAGGTAGAATTTATTTTCAAGTTAGGCTCATGACATAGGTAAACAAGAAAAAAAAATAAGGATAAGATCAACCGATTAACTAGGGTTATACATTCATCTTAGGTTGGCCTAAAAAGATCAAACTTCCACAGATCGCTTAAATCATCTTCTTAGTGGTAAGTCATCTAGAATTTTGCCTCAAATAATGATTAAAATGAGTTCTAGAGTTTAGTGAATACACTATCACATAAATCTTCTCTAAGTATTCAAGTGATTAAAACAAGCATGGCTATATGTTCAAGTGTATAAGGAATCTTAAGTAAACTAAACAAATATTCAAGTCAAGCACACAGACTATGTGAACATCTTTCATTTTCTCAAACGCTATAATCATTCCATCCTATTCTTATCAATGGTCTCATATAAAAAAACTTGATCAAAGTTTAATTTTTTTTCAAAACTATGAACAATGTAAATTAGAAGCAGAACAATGACAAACTAAACAAGAGTATAGACAAAATAAAAGCACACACAATACCCCTAAAACTTAAAATCAACATTGTCCTCAAAATTAAATAAAAAGAATAAGTCTAAGGACTTCCTTGAATGAGGGGTTATTCAATCTTCATCTTCTTCCTCCTTTGATTCTTGTAGTTCATATAGAGAAGAAGGTGGGAGTGTAGGAGGCTGAGGGAATGCAACTTTACTGGGTCCTTGGTTAAGGTTGCAATGTGAGAACATTGTGGAGAGTGCATTGTTAAATGTTACCATATAATTGAATTGTTGTGCTTGCCTCCAAGAACTTCTGTAGAGCATGCTGCATATTTGACACTTGGTTTTGCAAGTCTGAAACTTCAACTTCCATACTAGGGGATGATTCACTTCTCCTTTATCTTGAGGAACTAGGCTGTGAAGAACTTGGTGGTTGAGAAGGACCTGCTTCTTCATTTGTTGCTTCACCTTCTTCAAGTTGATTTTGATAAAAATACTTTGTAACATGATCCCTTTGGTCCCAGATTGATTTCTTAACCTTAAAAATATACATCAACACTTCATGTTAATGATAAAATTTAACTACAAACATGCATGATTAACTTGAAAATTAGCAAACTAAGCCTAGTGAAAATCAACTAAACATTCAATTAACAACTACACTAATGCAGAGAATTTAAACAAAGGGTTAGAAGCTTGGGTTGCCTCTTAAGAAGTGCTTATTTTATAGTCTCAGCTCTACTCTTCCTCCTTTAAGGTGGATTGAGATCAAAGTTGGTTTTCAGATGATCAACAACACCATCATAATATGGTTTCAAAAGTTGTCCATTGACTTTCAAATTTCCTTTTTTTGCATTATGAAGTTCAATGGCACCATATGGAAATATATATGCCACTGAGAATGGTCCCAACCACTTTTATCTCAACAGACAGGTATAAAATCCTTTCTTTCAATGTTCTTGTCATGTCATGCTTTTTTCCACTCCTTGTAGATCTTAGCATTCTCATAGGCTTCATTCTGAGATTCATCCATCTCATTGATTTGTAGTAGAGGCTTTTTCCTAGCTACGTTCTTGTCCATGTTCAACTATTTCATTACCAAATATGTTTTATGTTCTAATTCCACTAGAAGACGGAGTAGTACCCCCCATTTTAGTGTACTACACTCATATCCCAATGAAGGATTCTAGTACCAAACCAGTAGAGCCTTCCCTAAAATATGAGATTTTTAATCAACAAAATCACCTATCAAATCATTCTCACTCCCACACATACATACTTACACACCCACAAATTCCCAGAGTCAATTAGAATTCCCAAGGTAACAATAAATAGCAATCAAATCTAAACTAAACTCCAATATCAACATAAGTGAAGTAAGTCTTGATTCATCTAGATAAATTTATTACATCACTTGACTAATCCAATTTAGAGGGTCCAAAATAAAAAAATAAATGGAAAAAGTCTCAACTAAGGTTTCAAGAATTTTGCCATCTATCTGAGCTTTGCACCTATTGCTCTTCATGAGCACTAACCCCCGGTTGGGCTCCATCATCTATCCAAGTATCTAAAACATATAAAAAAACGGAGTGAGTTCCAAGCAGACTCAGTAAGTAGATTAATGGAAAACCATGATAGAAATAACTAAATCAATAATCCATATATCACATAAGCAATCAATAAGTTCCATTACAATATGCTTAACCATATGCTTTCCATGTACAACACAAGTCACATGCTATGCTATATCATGGGGTACTCAACTCTCATATATCATTATCACACCATGGGGTACATAACTCCCATATATCAATATCACACCATGTGGTACATAACTCCCACACACACATGTCACATCGTAGGGTACACAACTCCCAAATGTCCATACGATGTCATACCATGCAATCATGCCACATGCTCATAAAATAATCTTGTAAATTTCACAAAGTAAAGATCATTCCAAAATTTCTCATTTCACAAAAGCCATATGAAATATCATACACAAAGCATCCAATCAACCATGCCTGGAAACAAATAAGCATCCAAAACAACCATTCATAATACCTTGAAATTCATTTCAAAATACTACGTACCTCAATTCTTCAAAAATTTGTATTTCTTCCTGTATGCCAGGTAACCAACAATCAACCCTTCCAATCAAGTATCACAACCTTACATTTATCATAATATATTCAATTGTTTACATGCCACAATTATGCAAATTAATTTCCCTTTCACTTTCATCAATTTTTACCAAGTCAAATTTAGGGTTTTCATTCCCATTCGCCAATTCAACTTTTTTATACTTTACACATCCTTTTTCAAGATAA